>QNGE01000873.1:155134-206122 GCA_008508345.1 Paragonimus westermani
TTTGATAAGAAGTGATTGAGTATGGCGCGCTTTAGTAGGCGCTCCATTATTTTGCACGGGATGCTAGTGAGGCTGATTGGCCGATAACTAGCCGGAGAGTGCCGGTCACCCACTTTAAATATGGGTGTGACCATCGCCTCTTTCCATGCGCTAGGGAGGATGCTAGTCTGGAGTGTTTGCTTGAACAGCTTATAAAGGGGTTCAGCCAAACTAACAGCTGCTTCCTTGAGTATTCTGGGATGGATCATGTCGGGACCCATTGCACCGTAAGGATTAACCTTGAGTAAAAGGTCTTCGACATCTAGCACAGAAAACTCAGCGGTCACGAGTGGTTGCCTGAACTTCTGCAACGGTAGTACAGGATGCCAGCTCGGGGATACGACGTTATAGATTGCCGAGAAGTACTCCCTGAATAACTCGGCCACAACTAGGGAGTCAGATGAAGTCTCCCCGTTGGGTAGTCGTAAAGAAAGAGCTGAAGGTTTGTTCTTTCTTAGTCGCCGCATATGCTTGAATAAGAAGTTTTTGTTCCCGCGGGCTCTTATGAGGATCTTCTCTTGTACGAGTTTGGTGTGTTCGCGGATTTCCCGCCTACACCTGTTTCGGACAATGTGGAACGCGCTTAGGTCCTCTGAGTTTCCAGTAAGCTTATGCTTCGCGAATAATTGGGAACGGTTATCGAGAAGACGACGTATCCTGCGTGGAAGGGGTGGCCGATAAGAGAAAATGCACAGTTTGCGCGGTATAAATAAGTCGTCTGCTTTCTGAATTGCGCTGTGAAACGTGTGGTAGTTCTGGTCCACGGAGTCCAAGTCAAGAAGAAGTGAACCTAGGTAGGTTCTCAGGCCGTTAAAATCTGTCTGATTAAAGTTTCGAACGGTGAACCGTTTTGCTGATCGTTGTAACCAGTAACATAGGATCAAAGGCTAACAGAGAGTGATCATTGTGTCCAAGTGGCGGCTTGATGATCACTTGGTCTACGAGATGGTTCTCATTATTGATAACTAAGTCGAGCAGAGAGGGAGTCTGACCAGAACGATGCCGCGTCGGGGCGGTGACGTGCTGTGACCACGCCCTCCGACGTATCAGCGTCGATAAGGAAGTCGAGAATCCGTTTTCACAGTCCTGGTGAGAAACTGATGCCCAGTTTATCTTGGATGCATTAAAATCATCCATAATAAGCGAATGAGCAAAGCGTTGCAGGCCTAGGAAGTTTTCAAGGCTTACCAGAAGGGTGTCCTCCTCGTAGACGTCTGATGAAGGAGAACGATAAATACCCCCACTAGGAGTGAGTCTTGACCACGCAGTGGTAGTCGAAGCCACAGAGCGTCACATTTATCAGAGAACTGGAAGCTACCGATAACCTTAGGTGTCGGGAGACACTGCTGAAGAAAAATCACAGAACCCCCCATTCTCCCTCGGGCAGAGTCAGCCCGGTAACCTGAATACCCCGGGACACTCAGTTCACTGTCACTGATATCACCCGTAAGCCAGCTCTCAGTGAAGGCGAACATGTGAGATTGGGTGTCATGAAGTAACTGTCTGATTTCAGGTAACTTGTTGAACAGACTCAGACAGTTCGTATACATGCATCTGAAAGCTGTTTTCTTGCTGGATTTCGCGAGAAAATAGAAAGGATGGTATGGGGAACAGCCTGGGAAAGAAGGCCTAGAATTGAGGAAGGTGGTGGGGCTGGACTCGGTCTTTTCTTCCGAGTTTTTCTGACGGTCCTCCTTCAAGACTGTGGGCGCGACATCACTGCCTGTGTGTACGTCAGCAACTCTACCGGACGTTTGATCAGCATTCTGGGTGCCGCCACCTGCGAACTCTGAGCCTTCGTCAAATTCCGCTGCTTGGGAGGGTGTTTGGAAGTTTCCACCCACGGAAAATTTTACTTCTTCGTTTGCTGGGAGCGGGGTTTGGAAGATGTCAAAGGGCGCTCTGTTATGGGGCTACTGAAGGAGATATTTAAAGGGGTGGGCCAAATTGATACTTTTTGAGCTGTGGAAAGCGCTCCTAGCAGGCTGCTTCCGTTTCGAACTCTTGGGAGGAAGAGTCTTCTGCTGAGCAGTTTGGTGGGTTTCAGGGGGTAACTCTGAAGACGGTTTTTGCGCGGTTTTGCTTGTGCCTGTGCCTGAGGCGTCGGTTGTTGGAAAGACCATACAGACGGTGCCTTCGCTTTCCACAACAGGCAACTGCTTTCTTGGTGATTGCAACACCAGGGAGAGCAAGCGCTATATACTCATTCAGAGAGTGTAGTTCCAATTTCATTTTGGACAGAGTCCGTTGGTACTCATCTATCTTACTCTTCATGGAAGAAATGGAAGGAGCCACAGAGCCTAAAAGAACCCCACATTGACGGTTGCAGGTTTTCTGCGTCACTCCACTTGACGTGGTGCGTGTAAGACCATTCAGCTGCGGAGCGGTGCCTTGGCTCTCGCTGAACCTTCAACTCATACAGATGTAAATAAGAGGTGAGGAAACCAGCTGTTTGTAGCGGTGTTCTTTAAGACCAGTGCACTTGAGATGATACCAATTCTGACACTGGTCGCACTGCATGCCGTTTTGTACGGATATTTTACATCCATACCGGCCACAGGCGCTTGCTGCTACAGACTGTGTCTGCTGAGTTCCAGCACTGCTAGATCTCATACGGGTCATTGTCGGCAAGGATGAGTAGTATGCAAGGAGGCCGAAAAATAGTACGGATACTATCAAACACGAATAATACAATATCCAATGAGTTATGCTATTCGACAAAGAATTGCAATGGTCGTGCATAATTTTTGATGCACTGGGCACCAAGATAGAAAAAATATGAACGGACAATGACAGCGAGGAAATTTAAACCAAATTTCGAGTTACACTCGTCGATGGCCTCACCCGCGTCGATGGTTTCCGCACCTAAAGTTGTTTCGGTGTGGGTCTGTGTTTCGGTATAGTTTCCGATCCTCCAGCAACTTCAGTTGGATGGCTGCCCGTCCTTCTCAATCGCCTGAACTGTTGAAGGGCGGGTGTGCGTTACATGCATGCGTGCTGAATGTGACAATCAGACTTCGACTATCTTGGCCAGTGAGTATCATTTTATTGTGTGGTAGGGTAATGTGTACGTAAGTCTACGTCCACCTTGACAGGGTTGGGAGGAAGGGTTTAGGATAACAAGGACGGGAGCAAAAGAAATAGGCGTTAACAGTTATTGGAAGAAGAATTTATCATGAGTGCGTGTAACATCAACGTGTGGGTAGCACGATGTGACCGGGATTGATGGGCGGGTTCAGGTTAGAAGCACGCGTATGATGACTGGAGACGTGCGCATACGTACTGCTCTAGCTCAAAATTGGGTCAAACCTACGTGGGTCAGCTGACCAGCTCTTTTGCAGAAATGTCGTGTAAGTCGATGAAGTCGGTATCATAAATTCATCGCTTTACATGAATACATGTAACCTCTACCATTCCGTTGAATTTTAGACCACAAGTCCGTGGTGAACCTCCACCCTGTTAAAGTACCCGCAACTTGTAGTTGGGGATGTGGGAACTCATTTTGTCCGTTCTTCCTGCCTGACAGCTCATTAGTTCTCTAGATAATGCCCCCACTAAGTTAACCTTGAAAACTGCAATTACCCCCAATGCTTACCGTTACCGTGACCCTGGAATCAACGCACACTGTTCGCATGCCCCATCAATTTTTCTCGTGGAGCTGAAGTGGCCAGTTTTGCCCCTAAAACATCACCCTTCGCAGATAGCAAGCAGAAAGTGTCAGAACACACCTTGAGATCGCTTGCACAGTGGTCTGCATTAAGCAAATATACATAGGAAGGAAACAAAATTGATACACCCGGTGCCAGAAATGATGCAGCTGAGTACAGACTAGCTAGTCGGAAACAACACACATTCCGTGGCATGAGCAAACAGTTATTCAGGTGGTTTCTCAAAATGTGTATGCAAAGTGAGGCTCTCCCCCACTAAACAGCCCCTCGCACAGTTGAAACAAACGCAATATTTGAGGAAGATGGGGTTCGTTTACCGATAACAATAACATAGGTTTTTCTAAGGACAGTTGGGAGGTTTATGATATTCGAGGAGGGATTTACACCATACAACTAATCGTAGTGAGCCTATTCAGAACGATAAACAGTCCTTCTTTTCGGCATATTGTTTGACCTCGATGAATGGCCTGAGTCGTGCTCTATCAAAACTGAGGCTGCTCCTCTCGAACGAGTCTCTTCTTACCGGTTCACGGGAACCAACGTGTTCGGAAGGTACGGAGTAAAAATAAGCAGTGGGTAAGTTTTGAGAGCCTATCTGAAACTATGTAGACAGATGGTTTGGCTATCTGTGCAGTGTGGAGCATGAATAGCGATTCGAGAAGACGTTTGTCTAAGATTGTGAATGGGAACTCGAAGTGTGATATTTAGCTTGGGCAGCGTGAGTTCTTAATATCCTGGTTGAAAAGACACCGATTACCGCTCACGGTGTTGCGTGTTCGACTTCTGACAGCCGCGACCGCTCCTGTCTAGGTTTTTCATGTTCGGCGATGTTTAATGACAGTGAGTGCTAATCGGTATTTTGTCTTCATTTTTCAAGAGTGACGCTGGAGTATCGCAGCATCAACTGTTTAAGAAATCTTGTTGGGGCGCTTTGTCTTCTAGGTCATTTACTAGATACCGCACCGCACGGTGGCCTCGTAGCTTAGCTGATAAAACACTTGATGCGCCCGAACATACTGTTCCTCTCGCATGTTCTAGTTTGACCGATGTCCAAACTTCCACATTTCAGTCTTTCTTGAATAAATACAACGGTCGGAGTTAATCACGATGATTCACAACTTTCTGGTATATGCGATTTTTGCAATTTAATCGGAAATCGTGTGTCTGCCTCACATTAAACGTGTTGCCACACGTTAGGAATTTCAAGTAGCATCTCTGGGCACTTTAAGGTTTCTATATGGTCTCTCTTGCGGTCAATGTTCCTTCTTTCGTCTTATCCTACCCCGTGAGTTTTTGAGGTGCCGAAGCTTCAAGCAGTTGCTGCAGTTACACACGTAACACACGTTACACACCTGTAACACATGTTACACACTTGTAATCCAAATAGATATTGGAGGGTCTGATAAGTATAACACATTGACTTAAAAACACTCATTTCTCAACACAGCCCATCCTTCGTGTCACTTACAAGGCCGTTAAACACTTCATTCAGTCATTCCCCCCACTTGGCTCCAAATTTTTGTCGGGAGAACAATATCCGTCTTTCAGTTTATGCCTGAAGTCATAAAAATGGAGGTTACAAGAAGTCATGCCCTAGCAAGAAGCTGGGTGGCGAGTCTCCTGTAGTCTACGTTCAAAAACTGCCGTCTTTGGATACGGATCCATACGAGCTGATGACTTGTGATGAACCAAAGCTGGATTTTCTTCCCCGTTTATTTTCATTGAGTAGCGCAGTCAATGGAGAGCGAAGACCTCTGGGGTTGCTATATTGTGTGATATATGGCCGATTAATACGGTGTACGGGACAGCGTAGAAGAGGACGCAATTCATCTTTTTGGCAATAGAGTAAAGTTTGGACTCCTGGGGCTGTGGAGAACCAATGTCATTTATCTGCTCCACCTATCCCTTTGCCTCGAAATCTCACTAAAGACTTTTTCCTCAGCCCGCATTAACGGTCGTCGGTTGAATATTTTTCAGTGCGACTGTGGCAGTCGGACCCACTCGGAGGGTTGCATTCGTTTTGTTTTTTTCTCGGGCGTCAACACTCTGGGAGCCTAACGCGCGCATGCCCGGAAGGTACCGAATGTCCTCGAACTCCACTACCGGCCGTAGCCAACCCAGTGCCCAGATTGTTTGCTGTCCCATACGTACTCACTGGTCTGTACTGATTAGTTTTTAACCCACATTTTCCATGATTGTCTTCAGAGGCCGATTTGAACGTGGTCCACACTCACTAGATATCCAGCGAAACCAAAAACTCCAGAGCTTGGATAGTTGTTCTTGTGCATATCTAGCATGCACTATTGAAACTCCTGTGACGTGACCGTCTTGCATATTGAAATTTCACTACCGTCTAGTGTTTCAGCGTAATAACTTCTTCAGTAGTGTCCACAAACTAAAATGGCGCTGGAAGCTAGAACATCGCCCGTTGGGGGAATGGTGCATGACATAATTTCGGAGTCATCTGAATGACTGTCAAGCCCGGGATTTTTGAAATAGCTTCCGTGTCTTCAATTTACGTGGTAGTTGAGTGCTAACGGTTTTGCACAGTGCATGGGTGGGGTCTAGCTAAGGACAGGTTTGCTGATGTGTTCCATGCTTACAGAGGATTACAGGTGGATGTGCGTATGGTTTATGCTCTTGTCATACACCGCTGTACGAACTAGAAATGGTCGGTTGGCGGCGTCCGATTCGTACTGGCATGTCGCAACGATTAAAGCCAAAGGACACCAGCGCCTAGCCATCACCACCTGTGGCCTGCACTGCACCAATCGTGAGTCCACTCACACGTCCAGTGTAAATCCGACGTAATAAGACCAGTAGGTGTGCGTGAGGCCCTTATGTCTGGCTGACCAATTTTGGTTAGTCAGTTGATTAACTAGTAAGAAAAGGAAACAAACAGAAACAAACAGAGGGCAACTGCAGTTTTAGGACCCAAACTGGATAGAAGAATATCAAGGGCATAACATGAGGAGCATCCCAATATGGCAGTACATAGTAATGCACACTAGGGAGAATGGGGAAGAAAACCAAAATGTAAGGTTGGACTGGGAGAAAACGGACAAAACATTCACAATAAGGTACAACAAAAATGCTAAGGAAAAGAACAGATAGAAGACCACAGACATCCACGTGTCTGAAATGAGGAGCAGATGAGTTCCAGTCGACAACAGTCGTTGGTTGGTGTGAACAGGAAGAAAATGAGCATACCTGATATAACCTACTTGAGCCCACCATAGGCGTTGTCTATTGGCCGACGCTGTACTGTGATTACACTGATGATTCACTAATCCCGGCGCATTCGCTGCTCGATACATCACAACGCCTTACAACGATGTCCCGTCACCTATGCTATCGATGGGTTTAGTGTGCGCCACGCGCATCTGCTCACGGCAACGTGATGTCTGCTCATTGAAGTTGCGGGCAACCGCCTGGGCCATATTACTGCGGACTGTCCGATAGAATGTCAACTATTCCCGACGTTTAAGATCGATGTCGCAACGCACAGGAATCGTTTGGATAACATCCCGGTATATCGGTATGTGCCCGCCAGGATTTTGTCTATCTTATATCGATTTCTCACACAGCAGCTGTTTCGTAATACGGTCATCGCACGTTCGACGAATGTGACAGAAAAAAAGATGGTTCACGAAAAGCATGGCGTCAGCTCCGTCCGTACACATTCGACGTAGTGTTGTGAGCCAAGAACACGGATAGCACAAGGGCTTCTTATTCGGAAAACAAGTACACGGGTTATGCGTCTCAAACGGACTACGAACAAAAACGCTCATTTGCAGACGACTCTGGTCCCAGGAAGTCCCGATCGCCATGGACGCCGATGCTTAGTTCCTTCATGTAGCGAGAACGATTCCACGTGACGCTGCCCCCCAATGATTCTTCCCGTACTTGTCCCGCGGCCACTTCGGTGTTGGGGTCCATGCTGTTGTCTCACTACTGAATAGTGGTGGTGTGTGCAGTATAGTGCAATCGTCCGTCCTCACAAAAATAGTACCTAAGTGTTCGGAATTATATCCGACCTCCGAATGCCCAAGATGCGTCTGAAACGCTGCGCTCAGGGAGCGAACGTTCTGTTGTCGCAACGTCCATGATTTGCCACCGTACAGTGATATGCAGAGCACCAGTGAGTGGCAGACACAGCGTGGTGGCTAACCTCAGGCTGTGGTTCTTCTACAGACGCCTTTTAAGACGTTCGAAGGCCGCGCTAGCCCTAGCTACAGAATTTTTTACGTGGCACCCCGCGGACAAATCTGTGAACTGGTTGCCACCCAGATAACAGAAGTCTGAGCATCTGTGGGCGACCTCTTCACTGATGTAGATTTCAGACACACACACAGGAACAGCAGCTCTACGCGGAGAAAGCCGAAAAAGGAAAATATCCTACCTGTGTTTATATCTAGTCCAAACTTGGATGCCGCGTCCACGAAAGCAGTGGCCAGTTACTGAGGTTCTTTCTCATTGCATGCGAACAGCACGCTGTTATTTGGAAACAGAAGCGTGTGCATCGTTGAGGTATATGACCGGGTTGTGACGCCTAAAAGTACAATATTCCGTGCGTGTCCACCCGTCTGGTATTAATCCTCCACACAACTCTCCGTCGAGTCCCGAAACTGTGAGCACCGGGCTGGGAAACAACCCTGATCCAAGCCAGTGACAACGTGGAAATCACCAACAGTCTATCCACTCTACTGCACCCTCGCCTTAATGCCCACGTTGTAAATTCTGATCAGGTTTACGAATTTATCTGGGCGTCCAACCCGAACAGGCAACATCCACAAGGTCTTGCAGCTTTCCGAGTCAATTGTCCCCGTAAAGTGTGTAAATAGGACCTGCAGGGACTGGTTGTGTTCCCGGCACCTCTCCTGAAATTCTCGAACAGCAACCACTAGTTCGATCGTAATTCAACTCGCCCTGAACCCACACTGCTTCTCAGGAACGTTGGCCCCGTAAATATTTGCATTCAGCTGGATCAGGAGCATCCTTGCAAGTACTTTGACAGCGCAGCTCGTCAGAAGGATGGACCTATAGCCGTCACGGCATTGCTTGCAACCTTTACCTCTGAACAAGCGTACTATCAGAGCATCAGCGAGTTCTTGCGACGTCACCTCGTTCTCCCAGATGCAATGAGCCGGATGAAGCAGTGCAGGTTCTAGCGCCGATCCACCATCCTTCAGGATTTCATCAGACAATCTATCCTCGCCTTCACCTCCCCCACTGAGCAGTTGTCTGGACACTATTCGCACCTTTGCCGAACCCTGGGCGACAGCGGGTAGAGAATTGGTGTCCTGTTGTGATAGGCTGTTCACGGTCACCCAGTCAGTAGTAGCGCGGCAATTTAGTAGGCTCCCAAAGTGTTTGCGTCACACTATTATGGCGTCCTCCTGTTGGGTACATGAACAGTCGGTGGCCATGGCAACCGGCGTCGTGGCATACTGGACAGTTGAACCGAACATCGTCTCAAGCGAATCATGGATGTTCTCATGTTGTCGACGATCTCCTAAACCCTGAATCTCCCAGTCTACTTTCCCCATCAGTCGACCGTGATTCAGCGAACATGCCCTGCCGTATGGCGACGCACATTTCTGGGTCCACTGTGGAGGCTGCAAATGCGACATTCCCTTTGCCTACCAAACCACATTGTTGTCGAACCAGTCCGGACGATTCTTACGTTCTATACCGATCATCTCGGTTGCCACTGCTGTGATCTGTTCTGTGAGTTGTTGCCATATACCCTAGGGGATAGTGGAGACAAGAGCGCCTTGCAGACGAGCGGCAACTGCACAGCGAAAGTCGGTTTTTGTCTAGGAGTTCTCCGACCTTTTTTTGTCTAACCTTTGCCGCAGTCCGAAAGTTCCACAATAAAGATACTTGCGTACATCGATAAGCAATTTTGTCCTGATCAGCCCATGATCTGTGTCACGCTCAGCGCCATGCCCCACCAGAGTGATAAGCACTACATGAATATCGCGCCGCTGCTCAGCCACATGGCCAAGCAAACAGTGACAGCTTCGTGGATGAATCCACGTCTTGATATTGCTCGCATCCAGCTGGAAATAACACATACATACGTGTGATGGACTGAGTGCTCTGACAGGAGCAAATTATCTGTGATGGCCGTCTAGGCAAGGGCTAGTCACTAAAACAACACTCAAATGTTTCTGGCATACTAGCTCCCACATTCTTCGCTGGAGTCAAATTCCAAGTCGGACAAACTTGGACAGTAAACGTGTGTCGCTCATGAATTAATTAATTCTATCTCATAACCTTGTATCCCCCAAGTTGATAGTCTATGCCATCTTGGAAATGCTTCCACTGGGATAATCCCTCATGGTCATGTTTTTAAAGGTGGGTATCATATCCCCTTTCGGCCGCCTACAAATTAATGAGATAAGTTTCAAGAACTCTAATCGAGCTGCAAATGACAGCGAGTAGAAACCTGAACTATTTCGTTGCACGTCCTTGTGGTGATTCGAAGGTGGCTTTTTTTTCCAGGTACAAAACACATGCCTGTATGTTTATCTCTTGCAGAGGTCTCATCAGGTGATCGAAGATGAAAGCAAAATGTTTCGCCGGAAATTTCCCTAGTAGCACACGTAAGCGCCGCCAACCTGCCATTAACTTTCATTGTCAATAACGGGGAATTACGCTAGGACAGTAATTTGTCAAGAATGGAGTCCCGAGATCTTTTCATTAGAGAAAGTAGGCGGTTACCCTCCAGTCCGGAAGATCGCGGTGCCGTGCATGCATTGTTTTCCATTTAGTACTGTAGGATGTAGAGCCGTTTTCTACCCACCATTGACGCACCGAATCGAGAGCCTGCTGTAGGGGAGCCGAGTATTTAGGACAGCGCAGAGGAAGCCATATTTTAGTATCATTTCCATACAAGAGCAGCGGAAATTGAATAACAGCTGGTGGGTCGCTTGTAAATAATAATAGCAACAAAGGTCCTAGTATGGATCATTGCGGGGCATCAGCAGGAGCTTCAAATGTGGCGGACAGCACGCCGTTATCCCTCACCAATTACATCCTGCTCAATGAGTAGTAGTGGACCAATTTACATTGTCGGTTGTCGAGACCAGTGGTTGGTAGCATTCTAAGTAGGACTTGGTGGTTTATCTTTTTAAAAGCTTTTGTAAAGCCTGTGGAATCAACGCTTAGTTGGTAAGACCATTCCACAGCTTGGTCCGGGGGTCAATTGCCATCAACAAGTTGGTGGTGCATGAATATCCCTGTTGTTTCTTGTTTGTTAGTGGTTTATTGGATTGGAATTTTTCCCTCAGATTATCGTCTGATGTGCCCTCTATTACCTTGAAGGCACGTGGAACCGGTCCTATTCCATGATAGTTGCCTGTATTGTTTCTTTCGCTGCGTCTGTAGACAGGCGAGGTAACGTCGTGCTCCCAGGTATATGAGTGTCCAACCAGCGTCGAGAATGGAGGTAATTGTGTCACGGCACACTACTTAAACAGGATGGGCGGTAGGCCATCGAGGCCCAACAACTGATTAGGACTCAACCTGGGGAACTTGCCTGTGAAGTAAAACTCCGAGAATTTGGGGGAGAGGCCTAATGCAGCGGTATGGCTCAGGGCTTCAGGTTGTCCCGAGCTCTCCGGGTCACCAAAAGGTGCTACGTATTGAAATCGGCGTACATCGGCAGTTTCCTTATTGCAAGCTAACAAACCAGACAGACCCGTTACTGGTGATGCGGCTGATAGGGGCTTCAAAACGGATGCGACGTATTCGTAGAGCCACTTGGAAGGTGAACAGCGGCTTCTGCGAGATAGAGCTGATGATCGCGGCGGTATGCTCCCACTGCTGCTACGCACTGTTTTCAGGCGTTCCTATAGGCATTGTGCGCGTCCCCTTTACCTGATAGCGAAAAGCCATTTCACAGCTTGCTTGCAATCGGTAGACCGTAAATATCACTGTAATCTTGGAGGCAAAAACCGGTACTATGATTCAAAGGTTTTCTTAATTTTGTGACGTGTTTCAGCTCTTAAAATCGTTGAATTCTGTTACTGAAACTGTTTAATATTTTAATCTCCTGGAGGCGTGAGCGAAGAATGTACAATAGTTCAATCGCTTAGCGATCACTGGAGAGAAAAAGGGAAGTTGCATTTCGCGATATTTCGGAGATTTAAGGGTGGAACATAATGAAAATCGATGTCGTCGACGTGGTGAGATATGATCATCTTGGAAGTTAGGCGTACTTAAGGAGGAAAACGTGACCACAACTTTGGCGATCGATTCGTCGTTGGATCAGGAGGAATAAGCGTTTTATGAAGCCGCTAACGTAAGATACACAAGTGAACATATTGCAATGTACAACCAGGTGTACAGACTGAGTAAGTCTGCACTGCCCGTCGAGTCGTAATTGGCATGCCTGGCCATTCGTTGCGACCACAGCTGTACACTTTCATGGAAGCATGACGTTTGCCGGAATGCGGACAAGGTGATCTGGTCAACGAAGGGCATTGAGGAGCACCTCCTCCCTTAGAAACCTACAAAACGCCCGTGCAACTCCCCTAGCCTACGAGTGAAGCAAAACAGTACCCCAAGCAAAAACACTGCTGCTCCATTCATTTGTCCTAGCTCACGAGTCAAGGCAATCAATACCTTATGTTGAAACACGCTGAAAGACATTGGTAAACGCGTGAAATCACTGAGAACGAACACGAGGGGAAATCGACGTGAATGGTCTATTTATCTGTGTAAAATGGTACACACCACTAACGGTTTTCTTCAGCACAGGACGTGGGTTTGCACGCGCTCTCTCTGTGTCCTGCTGGATGACTGGAGCCGTGTACCAGATAAAGTCCTCGTCATCCCGTTCACCAAATATGATATCTGCAACTGTGTAAACATATATGTAGGAACTCACATTATTCAATCATATCAAGGGTATATTCACTCCAGGTGATATTGATTCGCGCCTTCTCCGGTGCGTGTATGAGCGTTACATTGTCCGCGCACTGGTCTAAGTCGACGTCTATCGAGGTTACTGTGTAGCACCTCTTTTTCATAATCAGTGACGGAGTGCAAACGACCGTTGGAGCAGAGGGAGTTGACAACTATGAAAATTTGGGACATGCACGTATCAGGTGACTGAGGTTGAAACTATTTGCCACGGGACGAACATCTAATTATGTCGGCCATCTGAATACAGCCAGAGGAAAAAACCGGTTGTTTGGCATCATAGGGATAGCTGTCACATTGTATCGGTTCACCGTAGTGTACATGGCAGTCCTACTTCAAGCTTCTTAACCCATCTTGGTTGCTTACAGCCTTTACATGCGACAACGGGGAAGTAGTACAAAGATAAACTAGTCTTAACTCTTTCTACCGGTTTGCTCGCGAGGGGACTGATGTTGTTAAAGGAGGCCATTGCCGTGCGGTTGCTGCAGTCATGTAATGTTGCTTGTAAATTATGAAGAACTTTCTAATGAGGGTTGAAGTTGGCTGCAGCAAGAAGCCGAAGCTGCGGGCCAACCAGCCGTTGAAATGGCGAGTTTTACCCTTCCAGCCACCGCTCATGAATGGGTAGACCGCCTTTGTATACGGAGATAAACATTGCGGAAAGACTTACTCTAGGGATAGGAATGGTTCCGAAACACTGAGGGAATATATGTGTATGGGAGCCACACTGAACGGTAAAAATGACACAAAAGCATCGTACACGCAATCGATGACGGAGACGTTGCCATCATGGTGCACACGAGACTGCAATGTTCATGGTGATTATTATTGAAGCAATTACCCTGCACTTAGCTTCTGTTTCGAACTGGAGTCGTGGGGTTCGGCCGTTCAGATGTTTTCGGACAAGGTGACCTGTGAACGTGGTCATTCGGTAAAGGATGTTCTGGACTTACAAGTCAACATCGACAACTTCACGACGGTCGCATTGGAAGGTAGTTGGCATTTCAAACTCTCGCATCAGCTAATCGCCGAGGTGCCATATTTTTATGGTGGTAACGGCTGGGAAGTCTCGAGGGTGCGTCCCCTTTTTAATCGTACGTTAGCAGTCTCCAGCCTGTAAGTTGTGCGTTTTCCGACGTGAACGACATCGCGCTGTGTATAATTGGCCCACCCGGGCTTGATATACAGCCACTGACACAATAAATAATCCATGAACTTCCTATCTGTTTGGTGGATGATGTTCAAGTCACGTTTGAATCTACGGTATACAATGAAAGAGTGCAACTTGATCCTCCTCACTCCCTACCGTAGCCATTCGGTTGAACGGATGACGACGTCGAAATAAAGGTCTTCTAACCAACATGACAGAGGAATTTCATCCAACTACATAAGTACGAACGCCGTCACGTACAAGGAAATAACCACACAGTGTCGCAACCGAACACCACATGGGCTGCCCTCGTTTGCGCAGTCATCTTGCCCATCTCAACCGTCTTCACCGGAATGCAGTGACACACACCTCTCACTACGAACGACCCGTACGTAACCGGTCGGCCGTGTCCCATGCCATCTGTTACCAAGACGTAGTACAATTTACAACTTCGAAGGCATGAGGAAACGTTTAATGACAAACTTTTGCCTGTTTGTCCCGTGGGTGGAAGTGCCGAAGAATCGGTTTTGGGCACTGATTAGTCACAACGTGAAAAATCCGTCTGAAACGGATGACCGCGTGACCACTGGCGCCCGCAGGAGCGTCGACCTCAGTAGTGTCTACCATGTTTGGCTCAGTAGTGGGAATCAGGTCCAGGTGAGATGGTTCCGGCCTCTCTTCGTAGCGAATGCATTGCTGAACATGTCCTGTTGAGTCGACATTCAACGTGAGTTTCTATAACTCTGAAGCATCTGTCAGAATTCACTCCGCCGACGAACTTAATGGTTGAAGTATTGAAATCCCCGAATGTCAATACCCGGCTGTTTTTGTTGCAGCTGCTCGAAGGATACCTGTATAGGGACAGGGACCAAACTGCTGGCAGAGGATGCGGTTTGAACACTACACCAATAGTTAGGGCGACCAAATCAGAGGGGGCTACGTTAATCCGGAGAGACTCAGGCAGTGCCAGCAGGCGGGAGCCTTGCAGCACTGTTTCTTGGGGTCGTTTGAAACTCCTCCTCCTCTTCTGCTGACTTCATCAACACGCAAGATGCGATAACCTGGAATGTCGGTTTTCTGGCGGGAGACCTGAAGGCTCATCCTCGCCTCAGTAAGGCTGGTCATCTTAAGTTTCTGCGACTTGACGAATTCCCTTAGTTCCATCGGCTCGTTTCGTGGGATTTGCGCATCAGCGTACACGCACCACCAACTGGGGGTACGTATCAGTGTCATTCTCTGCCTGCCAGCGGGGGCGGTGGTTAACAGCTGTGTTGTCAGGGTTAACCTAACCCCTGTGGGTCCAGCGTCTGCAAGTTCTCTGAAGCTAGAATAATAATTAGCGGGGGCTGACTGAGCTTCGATATATCGAATTGGAATTCAGTAAGTTTAACGGACGCACTTATTTGGCCCCCAAGGCTTTGCGACCTCGAACGCTGTTGGTGTACGTTAACGTTGTATGCCACGTTGTCTTTCCTTGCTTTCCATGCCGCAGAACTCTTGATAGCATCTTGCTCAGCAGTGAAATTCATTAGACCGGGTATTTGGATAGAAGCCAGACGTGCGGGTCGCGATAATCTTCTGATGGACCAGACTGCACAGCATTGCACTTCGAGGGAAAACTCAAAGGGCACAACTTCCCGCAAGTTAATATCATGCATATGTGTTGCGAGGTTGTCGGCGTTAAGCAGCTCTGGTTTGCCATGGAGTATCAAGCTGAAGGCACTGTTGGAGTGGAGTGCACCAAGGTTGTGACCGGTAAATCCTCGCTCCTCCCTAGTGGCCCCCGGGAAATCAGGCTTGGTTCTGACCGTGCCTCCAAAGTGGGATTAACGACTGGAAGGTTTCAAAAAGGTTGGTGCAGTTCCTCTGTCTGAAGTTGTGGAATTTGCTAATGGTGGTCACTGGCAGCATTAAATAGTGCGTAAAGTATCAATGGTGATGGGTGCCACCAGATTTTCGAGAGGTACCGCGTTAGCCTCAGCGTTGAGGCCTCTGCTGGTTGGTTGGATGGTGTCGATTGTCATGTTCGCCTGAGAGGAGGATTCGGGGTGGGGTGTCCACCTCAACAGGTGCAGCTGACAGGTGCTGCAGCAATAGCATTTCTCGATCGTTCATTAGGACATAAGAGGAGTTATGCTGAACTCACAGAAGCCGCAAACCATCGCTTCCCTGTGCAGGCGGACCACAATGTAGCAGGGTTCAAGGGTGCCTGCGGATGGAATGTTTGAGCGACCCATTAGAACAAGTGGTGAAGAACTGTGTCACACGCCTGTTTGAGACAAGGGTACATTGGGGGAATATTAAACTAGGGATACACGTAGATGAGGAAAACCTGGCTGAGGCAAGAAAGAAGCTAGGACTGGTCAAGGTGTTAGGTACTAATAGTTCTTAGATTAAGGGCTAATGGGAAATGGTCTGTGGACGGAGATCTAAAAAGAAGCATGTAACTGACTATAGAACGAGATGAGCAAACGTAACAATGACGGTTGTAAGAAAAACCTGCCAGGGAATGGGCGGTAATTCACTGTGATATCTCGAATGAGCGCTCAAATGAATGAAATGTAAAGAATGTTGCATAGTCCCACGACTTCTTCCCGCTCTAGACTGTCGCAAATTTCGATAGGTTTCGAGCTTCCGAAGTAACGCCTCGAGTGAGCAAATTATAACAATAATGTCACTTCCCCTCTACGCAGCAAGGAATAGTACGAAATTGTTAAGTGAGTCTGATTCACCAGAATGGCGTTTACAATATTTCACGAATATTTTTGGCGGAGAAAACGAGGAATTATGTTGAGGGGTGACTGTGTCAAAAACTTCTGGCTTCTTCAATTGCGTACTTCCAATAACGAACATTTACCACTCACGTTAATTATCCAAACTTGTTATCAGTCCAGTGATTAGATCAGGTTGAATCACGGGACTTGAGTTTATTGGCCGGACGTTGTCCAACGTCCTGTGCCACTGAGCTCCGATGATTCCCACAAATAGTGAAGGAAAACGTTTCTTTCAATACTGCTTAAACATCCCTGGTGGTACGCAGAATATGGCTAATTGCTCAGTGAGCAGTGAGAATATCTCTGATCAAGTTCTCATCAGAACTATGCAGGTGGTTCTTCGGGTCCAAAATTTTGAATAATGTAGAGGGGCGTTGTTAGAATCTCCTTCAGCAAATAATGTATGTTTGACATAGAAGGCATGATTAAAGCCAACACTGGTGCTACCGTTATCTTTTCCAGGCTCCCGGATGATAGAACGAAAGCATCCCGGTTACGGGAGCGATAAAACGGCAGGGCGGAGGAGCGATGGCTAAATAAAGAAGTCCTGCGCAAGCTGTCTGTAGCTGATAATAAAAAAGAGAGGAGAATCAGGACAAAGATGAGAACAGCAGAAGAGTGAGACGGCTGCCATCGCGTTGAGCAGTTTCTTGTCACTTTGTCGTCACCGCCGACTTGGAAGTAATGTCAACCGGTGAGCATCAAGCTTGCGCGTAATGTCGGTAAATGTGGTGACGAAAACTACTTTGGAAGTAAACCTATAATTTCATACGAGAAAAAGTCCACCCGGATTTGAGTGCGAGCTCTTTTCTTCAGGAACTTTTATTCGTGTCCTCTAGGTGGCGAGTTTTCGCCGCAAGTGAACAGTCGCTCTCCTGCCTCAAATTCTTGTAGAAATCTATCAGGTCTTCTTTATTCCACCTTCTTTCTAAGGGGGACGAGTTAAGACGTTTAAGCTTGCTGGGGTACTCCATTCGTCGATGTTCTACGAAAGACTTCGTGAACATACGTTGCACCCCCAAACAAGGATAACGGATCTGCACATAGTACTGTATATGTGGTCTCACGTAAGCCTTATACCGGGGCACAGGGATTCCGGCTTTCTTTGATGCTACCGTCCTCTTCAGTTGATAGAGCACCGGATTCGCCTCACGGACTACAGAAATACGTTGGTTCAAGACCTTGTAATCACCGGTAACCTAAAGTCCCATATGCCTCATCTCAGTAGTTTTCGGAACGAACACAGGATGCCCTGACTCTGCTATCTATCCAACAGAGTCCTCATTCTCGATCCCGTAAGTTGTGTAGATTTCACAGCATTTACGGTGGATTTCCAGTCAACAATTCACTAGCAAATTTCTCCGAGGTCTCGTTGCGTCAAATATTTGTTCGGATGACTCACGAGTTTTACATAATCCGCGAACATGTAGCAGAAACCGCTGACCTTCCTGACTAATTCACTAATGTATACGAGCAACAGCGGGGATCTAAGACTGATTGTCGTGGACTATCGCTGTTAGCATGTGTAGTGTGCGAATTGGAGCCCTCCACTTGCACATAGAAACTCCTATTCTGTAGAAAAATCGTCACATATGACAAGACACCGATAGATATGCTGGATGCCCCCAATATCAACGTCAAAAGTCTTCGGTTTATCGAGACTTCGTCTCCACTTCCTGCCTTGTGTATCGATTTGACAACGGCCACCTACAAATCCGAAGGGTGGTTTGGCCTCACCAACCGATTTACTAAACAAGCTGGCCAACAGAGCGCCTGATACATCAGAAAATGATCTTAGAATTCCCGGGTGAATGTCATCTGGGTTCGCTGCTTTCGTAAAAATCGGTTCACCCAACTAAAATTGAACTTGTCCAGCACCTAGCACCGCTTATTCCATAATGGATAAGTCAGGCGAGAGGCCAGCCTACAATAACTGCTACCATCTCTAGTATC
This sequence comes from Paragonimus westermani, assembly GCA_008508345.1. Classification (NCBI taxonomy): domain Eukaryota; kingdom Metazoa; phylum Platyhelminthes; class Trematoda; order Plagiorchiida; family Troglotrematidae; genus Paragonimus; species Paragonimus westermani. The sequence continues at coordinate 173,653 of QNGE01000873.1, forward strand.
AAAGAACAAACTCAACACCTGGTCCTCCTCTTCAGTAGTGGACACGTTCTCTCCTTGTCCGCTACACATATGTCTAGCAGACACAAGGATGGAGGCCCTGTAGTAAACGCAGCTGTGGTATGCCACTGGGTTTCCCGTGGCTCGTTCAGCCGAAGTCTTCTGTTATGTTAGTCGACCATCTGGCTGGACCTGGCTGGCTCTGCGATAAGCCCGTCCGTGTTCGAAATAACGCCTGTGTCCACTTGTGCGTTTTAACCTCTGCAAGACTTCACGCTTTAGCATTTGAACCTTGCATACTCTCCGAAACCACCACTGCGGTTTCCTGCGGCGTAAAACCCTCGAAAATAGAGCAGCTTTACTTAACTGACTTTGACAGTGGCCCAAATTACCTCATTAGCGTTGTCCGCTCAATGTTCTGACCAGGCTTTCAGTTTTGGTTCACCGATCATCATATCAACTTTAATTCCGTCAAACGTTCTACACCACTTGTCTGGGGGTTAACGTTAGCTAACGCGAATGTCAGCTTACTGACCTTATGATCGCCCTGTCCAACAGGAGGTTTGACCTCGAGCCTCTCACTTCATTCAGATTCCTAGTTATCACCAGGTCTGCAACAGCTGCCGTCTAGCCATACCTCCATCCAGTGTGTTGGATTACGTGCTGAACCAAGGCCTTGGTGTGTAAGCGATTCCAGTGGTCTGTACATGGGATCAAGATTAGACGTGTAAGTCACCCGGATCCAGCCAATTTATTCCTTTTGGAACCCAGCGAGCGTCCACAAATCCTGAAGACAATTGATAAAGGCAAGGTTTAACGTCGCTGTTCAGGATTACAAAAATACCAAGACAGTGGGGTCTCGAACCTAACAAGGCTTTCGTAGAGTGTGAAGCTAACAGCGTTTCGGAGCGATTCTCAGAGAAACAGTTGGGGATGTCAGAATGGAGGTGACTACAAAGACTGGCAACTCTGCAAGAACAATAAAAAGCGTTCCGGCAAATCTGAGGTGGTCGAGGCGTTTGTAAAAGTTCATATTCGTCGCAAATAAGGAATCCGTCCTAGGCAACTTGCAGCATACTATAAATTGCGCGAAGCGGCCCGAACGAATGGAAATATCTCTTAAATATGCATGTTGCTCTCGCGAAAAGTACCCTCCGGCCTTGTACCTAGTCAGGTAAACAAGGTGTGCACCTTTATAGCGTAAGGGATCACTGAGATATTTAGAAGCAATTACACCGCTGCCTATAATGTAGCGGCGTCATCTGCGTCCAACCCACCACTGCAGACAGTTCAGCAGCCCCTCATGCCAGCAGAATTTTCGGTGAGCCATGCACAGCACTTATTTTTGGAGCATAACCCGTCAAGTTCAGTGGGTCCAAACCAGACTCACTCGAGGCTACTGAAAGAGGTGCTGATGTACTTAAAAAACCAGTCCATGAGTCTTTCAATCCCACTCATTCTGAAGGTACCGTCTCAGCTGGATGGTAGGAGAATGGAGTTATTCACGTTCATAAACCAGGTGACCGACACTCGCCTGTCGACTACCAAATGACCGACCTAACGATTATTCCACCCAAGGTGCTAGAACGTCTCACCAAACATACACTGCTGAAGCATTTTCTCAGCGGTGATCTGATTTCTGTCGCACCAGCACTGGTTTCTACCCAATCGTTCGTGTGTCCAGCATGATTCTCTTTAGAGACAGCCTGACCGAGGCCAAGTGCCACGGTCTTTTTTCTGATACCACTTTCCTTGAATTTCCAGGACGTTTGACTGGATGCCTTATGGTCCACTCTTACATAGACTTGAAGCATACGGCGTTCAAAGCGAGGTTCGGCGCCAGATAGCCTGTTTTCCGGGTAGTCGAACTTTAAAGGTTGAATCGGGCTCCGATCTCTCTTGTTCCTCGCCCATCTCAGCCGTTTGGCCACTGCCTTACAGGCAATAACAAAGTTAGGGAGGACAAGTGGCTCAAAAGAAGCGCATATATTCTGACATTTTTGGGCGGTATTGTCATTCTTAACTGCATGGGCGAATGGGCCGTTGGTCAGTGAAAGCGAAAGCAATCAGCACGCCACTTGAGCCTCAGCACGAGCGTAGCGCACACGGGAGACTTTGAGGTGTACATAACGGCGGTGTCTGCGCAACAGTGATAGCGGGTGCGCGCACATGACTCCTGATGGAGACTCTGGAAACGTGTCTGCTACACACATTGCCACATATTACTGTGGTCGTGGTCAAATTGCGCCTAAAGTCTTGGTTATCATCGATCCTATAATTTTCATATAACCTTGAAAAGGGTTGTGCTGTTTTAAACGTGATGTAGTGAACAGTACCTAGTATAAATAAGAAGGTTTTCGCATCATTTATGGGGCTATGTCTGACCTTCATTTTAATATTCCAACTTGACTTAAAAGTAACCCAGACGCACTGTAACATGTTCAGGGAGCAGCCAAGAAGACAGCGTTAAGGCTTCAAAACTTCTACCAATCTCGACTGGAAGTTCTTTATTCCTACTCACTGGAGTACACAACACTTCCAGGTGACATAATTTCCACTTGCTTTCTGTTCTTTCTAGGCCTCGTTTAAACATACTTTAATTTTGCAGACCACAAAGATCTGCGATGGGAAGTTATGCAAGTCAAGGCCCGAGCTCTTCGTTAGGCAGAAGTCACCCCTGGAATGGTTACCCACTGGGATATGCCACTATAAATCGCTGTCAATGCTAACTGCAGCTTAAAATTTACGGAGTTGTTCGACTCGTATTCTCTTAACCAATGTGATGAGTAAGATAGGTTGCATTGACCATTTTCTCTCAGGAACTCTATCGTTCATTTTTGGCATTGTTACCTCCAAGAATGTTGCTGCACCAGTTTTTCCTTCAGCAATTAAAAAACTGGCAACAGCATGATTCGGGTTAAAAACCGGATCGACTGAAGGTACACGGGCTTACAGTCGCTTGCACGCGCATCAGTCGCTGAAACTCCGAATCACTTTGTGTCGCTGTCGGAACTCGCTTTGCAGCAGTCAGGTACAAATTATCCTGGAAGATAACCGCAATTGCATAAAGTAAATGTTGGATAGTGAAATCGTTGCAAGTGTTGACCGGTTTGTTGGGTTAGAAAGTTGTACCAGCCACGGCGGATGTGTGAGAAGTGAGAGAGGGGTGCCTATCTCCAAGGTTTGATCGGTTCTCAGTAAGCTAGAACGCCTACGACGACATAAAGGCATCCCTCTGTGGGTTATTTTCCGTGCGTGTAAGACGACAGTGACAGCTGTATCACTTCATGGAGCGAAACGTGGTCACTTAGGGTAGAAACCATGAACCGTCTCCAAGTGGTTGACTACAGATGACTGCGTTTGCTAACTCTTATCAAGTGGCCACAAAGATTGAAGAACAAAGAGGTTAGAAAGCAGGTATTTGGTAGTGATTATCAAACGAGTTCTTTTGTTGACTCCTTATATTTGCACGGATTGACATGGTTAGGGGCTGTACTGAGAATGCCAGCTGGCCATATGATCTCTGTTTGCCGATACCAAGGCCGACTGGCGTGAGTTGCGAGGTGGACAAATGGTGAGCTAGCGTAGGAAAATTAATTCATTCACCAAAGGGCTGGCCACGGTGGGTCGGGTCCGTCTCCCATATTCAGGGCCACACAACTCGTCGAATCGGTGACTGGAAACCTTAGGTGGGTCAGCAGTTAACCGGGCTAGGTGATGTGGGTCTTGTCATTGTTAGGCTGGGTGTTCTGCGAAGCAAACCCACGTACTGACACAGGGCAGTGTCATTGTTGTCTATGATGATGATGATGCTAATAATGATGGTGACACAATGGCGATGGTATGACAACCCACGAAAGTTGCCCAATGATCAGTGAAACCAGGAAAGTTGACTAGTATTGGTTGAAGAAAAGCATCAGGATGAAAGACGGTTCAATCAAAATGCGAAATTGATGAATCAGTACAACCATCACCAACAGTGAAATTGTGACCGCTGCCGAAAACAGGCACCGATTTTTCTTGAGGTATGAGAAGTGTTTCTGATCAAAACTGTGTGTACGTGTAGAAATATCTTCAATTTGTGATTGTAATTCGAAATTATAATCCGTCGTTCAGGGACCTAGACGTCCAGCTTCATAAGCCGACTGGATATCACCCACTTTGTAACAACCGAAACACCGTATATCTATGTGAACAAGAATACCGGAAATAACTGTATCCAAAAGACGCACATTTTCGAGACCGTTGTAGAAGTGGACTAACACTGTTTATTTCAAATGGCCAAACGTGTGGCCTTGGCGCGCGGCACGCAGTTTGAATTTTTTATCTGTAACGATATAGAAATTGTTGCGCATGCGATTTGAACCTTACGCTGATGATCTCCCACTTGGTATCCACTTCAGGTCGCCCGACTGCGTATTACTCGACGTGTTTCCCACGACATGAACGTCCCTAGAACTGTGAAATTTGGTTCCCCCGGATTTACATGTTTCGGACGATTAAGAAACCCGTTGTTATTGGGATTGGTTCCGAATATGATGACGACAGTCGAGAATTGAAACGCAAGCCGACTAAATGTTTCCGCAGAGACCGTGGGCACTACTTGGTCTAACAATCGAAAGGGATGGAAAAAGCCTTTCTATCTGGGAATAGCAGAAGGCTTTCTTCCCTGGTTCAACTGACCGTCAATTCGGTGTAAGTTAGACGATATGTGGAAAAGATGGTTTATTTATCACCAACCAGCCGCGCCGACTTGACAGGTGAGCTGAATATTTTGAAGAGCAGTTCAGTTGGCCTCAACCAGATCATGTGGAGGACGGGACTCGATTGGTCAGTCGCTGCACTCCAGACAGTACTCCGTCGGAAGCAGAAGTGGTCTTGGAGCTCAAGTTATTGGAACGTAATAAGGCCGCTGGACTAGACCTCCAATTTCCTTCTCTTTTCAAGGATGGTGGAGTGGGGTTGCTATCAGAACTGACAAAACTTCTTCAGACGATCTGGGAGACTGAAGAGGTACCTCACAATTGGTGCCTGTCAACAGTCATTCCCGTTTTCAAAAAGGGATCCCGAAGTCTATGTGACAACCATAGAGGCATCGGTTTGGCTTCTGTTACGTCCAAGTTAGTCACTGACCTCATCTTACATCGGCTCACCAATCCCGGATAAAGTCAGGTAGGCAAAAAACAAGCAAGATTCCGATCCGGTCGGGGATGCGTTGAACACATTTTTACCTTACAACGGACCACGGAACATCGGTAGTCATATATACAGCCGACGGTCGTGGTCTTTTTAGACCTGAGGGCTGCTCTCGATTCAGTTGCCCGTAAGGTTCTCTGGAGCTGTCTCCTTCGCAAGGGAGTACCAGAGAAATACGTGAATCTTTTGAGGTCACTGTACGCTCACTCTGCAAGCAGGGTGAGAGTTTATGGACAACTGTCTCGGGCGTTCATCACTTCTAGTGGTGTTCGTCAGGGGTGTCCGATTTCCCCCTTCATATTCAGTTTTGGCATGAACGACATTCTGGAGGGGGCGCTTCGCGAAACCAGTGGGCTTGGTGTTGAGCTTCTCCCTGACGCTAGATTGACCGATCAGAAGTACACGAACGACAGTGTCTTACTTAGCTCCTTTGCCGAAGACATACAGACCATGCTGAACAAGGTGAGTGACCAAGCTGGTTTGTATAGAATGCGCTTCGCACCTTCAAAGTGCAAAGTGCTGCTTCAAGACTGGAGCACTTCCACCCCTACTTCCGTTATTGCAGGTAATCTGCTTGAGAATGTGGACAGTTTCACATACTTAGCACTATCTCGTCAGCTTGTGCTATTGCTGACGAGATATCTGCGAGGATAGCAAAGGCATGAATTGTTTCTGCCAAACTGTGTCATCTGTGGCGTCGAAAAGACGAGTATATAACGCCTGTGTGCGTTCCATTTTGCCGTATGGTTTGGAAACGTGGCTTGTTCACAAGGAAGATATCAAGAGGCTTGCTGTGTTTGACCATCGTTGTCTCCGCCACTTGGCCCACATTAAGTGGACTGATCGCATGAACAATGTGGCAGTTCGCCGGCGCGTATTCCTGAACGCTCGGGATGCGCGATCAATTGGTCAAGTAGTTACGTTGCACAGCTTGCAATGGTTAGGTCACGTGCTTCGTATGCCAGCTGAGCGTTTACTGCACCGGTCTATATATATACTGAGGCCACCAACAATTGGGTAGAACCGCGTGGTGGTCAAGCAACAACGTGGTCACGAAATATGAAGACCTTGACTGCTCCACTGAGCAAAGTGGGCAAGCATCGCCCGCCTGGATGGGGTCCTCGTGATCACACAAACCGCTGGTTAGATACGCTATCCGGGATGGCGGTGTGCCGTAGTCAATGGCCTAACTGTATCCATATCATTTCTAGTTCTTTCGCTCAGTCTTCCTCAGTGTTTGTTGACCTTTTTAGTAACGTTTCCTTCTAGGATATTCCACGTCATTGTTGAGGTGAGCGGCGGCCCGAGTCACAGTACCTTTGGTCAGGCTTCTGGCTGTTATGATGAAGATGATGATGCCTGTGGTGGCTGTACTGTGTATATATTTGTCGTCCTGTTAAAACTGGTAATAGAGGTGGGATGAATGCGGAACTGGGGTTCACTTCGCCCGGGTTATCGGTGGATTATACCATCAAAGTGAACGAGTTATGCTGCGAGGTTAAACCATAACTACGTCAACACCCCTTTTACAATCCCGATGATGACTTTGATGACCGGGCGTTTAAAGTCGGAAGTTACTTATCAGCAGTGATCTACAAGCTTCAAGGCTTCTATATCCTTAGTTTTATGGGTGATGCAGCTGTGAAGCAATTTCGTGCATCTGTTGTGGACCCAGATTTCCCACCCGAAGTTATATGGGAAACCCTACAAGCACTTCTCGGGCGCACGGAATGAGCGCCTGTTTATCGCGAACGGTACCAGGCCAGGCGCCAGCAACCGTCGGAATCGGTGGATACGTCCCTTCGTGACTTGTGGGAACTAGCTCCGAAATCGTTTCCACAATCATCCCCCGGGGAAAGAGATTGTCAGAGTTGTGACTGTTTCTGTCTGGAGTTATCTAGTTAAGGAATACGTGGAAATTTCCTGCGCAAACCGGCGTCGTTGCCGATAAAGGCAGTTGAAAAAACACGGGCATCTGAAGCGGTGCATGAGTCGATGCGCGACACCTCTTCAGTAACAGAACCCATGTGCTTTGCCACCCGAAACTTCCTCCAACCAAGTTCCCCGGCGAATATTTGCGTCTATTGTAAGAGGTTTGATTCCCGCGTGCAAAAGTGTGGGCACCATCCGCCTCTGGCAGCGAGCCGAGCAACATGAGGTAGGTCACTTTTGTCGTATGCATCCATATCTTCTGTTATCTGTCTCGCCAATACTGACGTAGATAAGCTACTAACTGTGAACGGTAGATTGGACAATAAGGCTATCTACTTTTTGATTGATACTGGTGCCTCATGTTCTATTCTAAACTCGACCGTGGTAGCCCAATTAACTTGTAAAATGGTCTAGCCTGAGTGCCTCCATCAAATATTACCGGAAAACGGCACCACCTTACAGACGGACTCGCAAGTTTTGGCGACAGTACAGATGACTAAGTTAACTACTCAAAATCAGTTTTCAGTAAGCAGCCGCCTGCCATGGAGCGCCGTTTTACGGATGGATTTCCTACAACGGTACTGCAATAAGATCGACCCATGCTCACAGACGATCCGTTTTCGTTATAATGCTAAGAATACCCGCGTGGAGGGCAAGTCTCAAACAGTAAACGTACTAAATCTTCCGACAACCAAAACGAACTGGAACCGATTTTGATACAGCCATTACTAACTAGGACGACTTTGCTCTATACTGAAAGACTCATGCTAGCAAGCCTTTTACGCAACTTCCCCGACATGTTCCAGTACGGTAGTTAGGAACCTGAGCGGACTGAACTTGCTTAACACGAAATTGATACAAGTGACCGCCACCCTCTTAGACAACCCGCCAGAAGAATTCATGTTCACTATCAGTCACAGCTGAATATCATGATTCAAGACATGCTTAACAAGAGAGTTATACGCACATCGACTTCCCCCTGGGCATCCCCCATCGTGCTGGTTAAAGAGGAGGACGGAGCTTACGGTTACGCGTCGACTACAGACGCCTGAATGATATACCAAAAAGAGATTCATTTTCTCTGCCCTGCATAGACACCACACTCGTTGCTTTGCATGGCATAAAGTGGTTCTCCACGCTTGATCTAGCTTCGGGGTACTTGTAGGTTAAAGTCCACTCCGAAGATCGTCAAAAACAGACTGCATTTATCATTCCATCCGGGTTGTATGAATTTGAAATAATATCGTTCGGCCCAGCTAACGCGCTTGCTACTCTTCAGCGATTAATGCAGGCAGTGTTGCAAGATTTAGTGCCACGCCAATGTTTAACCTACCTCGACGACATTATTGTTCACGTCCCACAATAGAAGAGCACAGTTCCAGACTGAAGAATGTACTTGAACGTCAACGAATGGCGGGCCTGAAACTGAAACTTACGAAATTCCTGCTCTTAAAGCAAGAAGTATCATTCTTAGGCCATCTAATCACACCCGCAGGAGTAAAAACCAGTGGCACAGAAGTCAAACAGGTTGTCGATTGGCCGGTACCACGATCAGTAAACGGAGTGCGCAATTTTATGCGGCTGGCTTCGTATTATCGAAAATTTGTTCCACATTTTTTGGAGATAGTATCCCCGTTGCACCAGCTTACGGAGAAAGGCAAGAAATTCGTATGGTCTGCTGAATGTCATGCAGCGTTCAACACTCTCGAATATAAGCTCAGCTTCCCTTCCATTCTCGCATTCCCAGATTTCCCGCCATCAGCCGGTAACTTCAAACTAGACACTGACGCCAGTGACTTAGCTATCGGTGCTGTACTCTCCCAGAAGTCGGCCAACGGGGAAGTCGTGATTGCCTATGCAAGTCGTCGGCTCGATAAACGAGAAAGGCGTTATTGTACTACACGCCATGAAATGTTAGCTTTGATGTATTTCCTTAAACACTTCCACCATTACTTACTTGGGAAACCCTTCAAAGTTCGAACGGACCATCGAGCACTGCGATGGCTTCGCAACTTTCGAGAGCTGGAGGGTCAAGTAGCACGTTGGTTGGACGATTTGCAGGATTACGACGTTGACTGTATCTATCGCCTGGGCAGCCGTCACGCGAAGGCTGATGCGCTGTCCCGCTTTTCCACGGAAAGTGATAATGCTTAGTTATCCACTCCATCAGTTGGGGCCACGTGGGCACACTATCAACTGAATGATCCGTACATTTCTAACATCTACCGTCGACAAACTGATGGAATCCCAAAACCGACTGGTCGCAAAATGGAGGGTAGATCCCAGGAAGAGCGCTGCTTATGGTCACAGTGGGCAAATTTGCGAGTTATCGATGGTGTATTGCATTTATTTGATAGAGCCAAACGAACATATATACTAATCGTCCCATCTAGCAAGGTTTCATAGGTTGTCCGAAAGGTTCATGTAGAACTTTGACATGCGGGTCAGCGAAGGACTGAAGCAGCTGTCCGACAGCGCTTTTGGTGGCCAAAGCTACATGACGATGTTGTTCCCAACTGTGCCCACTGTAACATCTCTGCGCAAACCAAACCCCCAACTGTAGCTCCCAGGGTCCCGCCTCAAACGGTTGCAACATTTGACCCCAACCACCGTGTGGGAGTTGATGTGATGGGACCACTACCGACGTCGAGGAGGAGAAATAAATATATTCTTGTGATTGTCGACTATTTTACCAAATGGTTTGAAGTCCTTCCGATGCCAAACCAAGAGGCTTCTACAACAACATCGTTGTTCGTAAACGAATGGATCGCTCGTTCCGGTACACCCATTGATCTGCGCTCTGACCAAGGCGCTGCGTTTGAAAGTCGCCTCCTAATAGAATTATGTCGTATGTTGCGCATACACAAAACCCGAACAACTCCTTACCACCCTCAGAGTAAAGGCTCGATCGAACGAACCAAGCGCACTGTAATGACAAGTCTACGTGCCTTTATTGAACGACACCAGTCAGCTTGTTGGGGCAAAATCCTGCCACAGTGTCCCTTAGCCTATAAGACTGCCGAGTACAGAGTACACGCCTTCACTACTAACCCTGGGGCGTGAACTACGCCTGTCAATTGGAGTACTGTGACCGTTGGCGCCAGCTGAATGCATAGGTTTCCCATAATATGACAAGGAGATGAGCGAACGGTTGAGAGTCGCTTATAAAATTGCCTTCTAGCATCAATCAAAGTCGCAACACCATCAGAAAAGCTGTTATGACCGTACAGCAAACGGGCCAGTTTACCGCATCAGGGATCACGTCAGTTGTACAGACCAAAACCACCATTGGAGGCTGCGCACAAAGTTCATTGCCTTTGGCTAGGTTCATTCTTAATCATGCACGTGCGGTCACCCAGTGTATAGGTGATTCGCGACACTACAAACCCAACAGTGGATGGGCTTACGGTACATTACGATCAGTTAAAGCCAGCTCAACGCCGGAGGAAGCCTAGATGCGCCCCCGCCAGTACCATCTGGTAGCGTTTCGATCGCGGAGCAGACAGTCGAAATCCCAGCCCAAGGTGGTTGCAGCAACATCGACGGTACCGAGACATTGAAGCAGTGTAACAATATAGAGATTGTTGCGCATGCGATCTAAACTTTCCGCTGATGTTCTCCCCCTTGTTATCTATTTCAAGTCACGTGACTACGTATTACTCGGCGTGTTCCACACGACATGAACGTTCCTAGAACTGTGAAATTTGGTTCCCCCTGGACTTACTTGTTTGGGACGATTAAAAAACCCGTTGTTATTAGGACTTCGATTTTCGTGTTGCCATTGACGTTGTGTGGATCACCGCCTCTACACTGTATCGCCGATACACTGGTTGTGATTGTTCGTTACCTCTTCTCTGGTTTTGGATTGCGTCAGGACTGTCTGTGAACGCTGTCCTGTGTATACATTTATCGTCCTGTTACAAATCTTGTTTCCGCTTTGCACGGTTGCCTCCGAAGTAGTTGCGTAGGAGAGCTCCAGTGGTCTTCGTGACTCCATTCACATTCCCATATTGTTCACCTACTTCGCAAGTGGTCTAAGACGTTTGGTGGCTATGTAAGAGAAGCTTCTGCTGTAAATCTGGCAAGCTGATACCAGCAATCAGTCGAACAGACAGCTGATCCGCTAACTGGATACCATATCCATACCCAGCTGCTTGTGTTTTGCAACAGCAGAACGAAGTCACGATTACATTGAGATTTTGGCCGAAATAGCACATTAAATTGGGCTCTTTCAACTACAAAATTTACCGGGCTGAAATAGTCCACGAGTATTTTATTCATCATAGGAACGGAAATAATGACTAGTGAATTCAGAAAGCCAACTTTCTGACAACAACACAAAACCTTTGGCGACGAAATAAATAAAGAATGTAAAACTCTCATTTTCATCCGAATCGGAATTTGTAAGACACAAAGTAGTATCAAATTTCAAACTCAGGACTTGGTGAAGGCGTGCACCTGTTGACGTCCCGATGCTTGACTGGCGTGATCCGGAGAGTGACCGGACTGTTGATGCGTTCAGTGATGGTTTATGGTAGTGAGAGAAGAAAAGGAGTATCAAAACCTGGCTGCTATAAACAGGCGAAGCATATCATACTTTGGTTAGTGAAAAGTAGGAAAAACGTTGTTGCAACATTTGTCCAACTCTCTTTTGAATATATCTGCGTTCGGGGCAACAACGATCTTTACAGGCAACTTGTTCCACGAGTTGACTACCTGGTTAGTGAAAAAGTTATATCGGACGGCCAATCGTGATATTGTTTTCTTGTCTGTGAACCTATGACACATTAAGTGTTTGTCCTCACGCATCTCGAACAAACCCACCATGGGATTTGTTCCAGTATGGTGGGTAATTTTGTACATTTCAGTAAGGTCTCCTCTTACCGCCTGCGTTCGAACGAGAGTAAGTTCAGCGAACTTAGTTGGTGTTGGTAACTTAGACCCTTCCTACCCCATACCATGTGTGTGGCGAGCTTTTAAACTTTTTATAGGGCGGATATGTCTTTTTGGCGCATTTATACGTCAGCCAAGCTTGTGGTGCTGCAACGAACAACTCACATCCCGCCAACACCAAGAAAGAGTCCGGTGCTTACATCCACCACGTCAGACATTCTGTATAAATTTACTGTGCCCACGGTTTGTAGTGCTTCGTCCGCACAATGAGGGCACTGCAGTTTTGGATCTCGGAGCAACTCCCCAAATGGCTTTTGAGTGCCAAAGGGGGAACTGCAAACAGTGTGATTACAAAACTTCTACAGGGACCTGGCCATCGAATGGACCCCGTCAAGGCATTCCGAGTTATCCGTTGGACGATGGGCAAACACGCTTTAATCTTCTACAGAGCACTTACTACACACTCTACAATACCACCGTTAAGCGTTCAGGAACAGATCGTAATGAACATACCGATACCTCGGTAATACGTTACCTAGGTTGATTTCTTTTTCTTACTTCTTTGTCCCTATCCTGTGTTTTCACCTAACATTTACACCGGTATCTGTTATCACTATTTTCAGTTACGTGACCCAATGACGGTTGGTTACTGAAAGTGCTGCACGTAGGCCGCAATACATCCTACGTTTGTTCATCATTTTGCATGTGTGTAACTGAAGAGTGCAGGCGAACTGATGGTTAAGCATCATTCTGCTTTCGCTTCTTCTAATACTGAATCATCAGTTATTTCATTGATTTCGTTGATGATTGGCACTTCCGGTTGCTAGAGGCCTATCTCGGCTAACTTCATTTCAATTCTATTGACAAACGTGTTCACGGTTCTTTATTATTTCAGAACATCTTCCATTTATTTCATGATTACTGTCTAGCTACATGTTGCTTGGCTATAGAGTCTGGTAGGATCCACTGTTATAAACAGTCTTCCCGGGCCACTACGAGCCTCTTGATCTGGACGAAATATGATGAAACGTTGAAGGTTCACTTCGATCAGTGTTGACAAGGACTTTGATGTTAGTACTCTTCCGGCTGCACAAACGGGTATCATATCAGAAAAGGGCTTTCAACGACGGCTTCACCAGGCCGGTGTGTTTATCACATTGCAGAAGGGAGATAATGTTGGTTTACTAATGGGTTGTGATATTTGAGAGGCACGATTAGTAAAAAATCAAACGGTAAGGCGGTGGGCGTCGGGCACACGCAGTGAAAACCATCTTGGGTTGAAACGTGCGACGCCCCATTTCACCGCCCACGAACAGCACGACTGCAATTAATCGTTTGAAGGGTGCTGTAGAGTTTTGACGGGCTGTGGCCAGTCAATTACGAAAAACGTAACGAGTAGACGAGAAATATATTGTCGACACATAAAATCGACAAGAGCGAGCAAAGAGCGAAATGAAACGTTAGTACAGTAAAACGTCAAGCGAGCAGGCACCGGTGCAGAAACGTTCGAGCGCTCGGGTGACATGCCGGTAACCATGCTCGTTCAAACAAACGTTTCAGCGCATACAAAATATGGGGAGGAGGAAGAGTATCAATGCTAACTGTAACTTCAACGCAGTTAGCAATAAACAAATAGGGTCGCTACAGTGCTAGAGTATAATGACTAGTCCGGCGTCTGTTCAACATACGGTTTGTCGGTCGCGGTTTGTCTAATGAGCTAGCTAACTCCTGTAATGATCAACGAGCTACATGTATCGTAGAGTACACTGCTTATCTCAAGAATGATTGGTACAAGGTTGGTTTTAGATAGCGGTCTGACAATGCAGCTCATCCTGAGGAACGATGGATAGATCAAAAATATCTAACTCTACTGGATGAGAGACATCCCCACAACACCTGATCGATGCATGAATATACCGAGATTATGTAGGCACATCCGACCAAAAGTTATACACCAAGAGCTGATACCGATAAGGATAAGACCCTTCGCCGGTGGTACCTGCCCCACCACCCGGTGTTAATTTTGAATAAACTGGAGAAGGTGCAAATTATGTTCGACTGTACTGCAGAACACAAGGAAATCTCTCTGAATAAAGTCTTGGTGCATAGGCCAGTTCTAACAAATAACCTATTGAGTGTTTTGTTACGGTTCTGCAATGGTTTGGTAGTCCTTTCCCTGGATAAAGAGGGAATATTTTTGCAGGTGAAAGGTCCTGAAAGAGAGAGGTGGGTATTTAGCTCCTTTTGGTGGGACGATGAATCGGTGTCTGGCTCAGTGGGCACTTATTGTTTTACGGCCCATCACCCGGGGCTACTTCTGCACAATTATGCTTGTTATGAGTTTAGAATGGCTGCAACCAATAATGAGCAACAATGGAACAAATTGACCGGATGAGAGCTTTTACGTTGACGACTGCCTGGTAATGGTAGATACACTCGAGGATTCCAGATGTGTTGCGTCTGATTTACGCGGAGGCTCCTGCTGAATGAATTTAACCTGGAAAAGTAGATCGCTAATATAGTCGAGGCGCTCGTAGACATACCACCAAACGAAAGTACATCAACAAAAACATTGGACCTGGATGACCATATTCACCAGAAGACAGTTGAGGTCTGATGGCACCTGCCAGAGGAATGTTTCAGATTCCGTATGTCCTCACCGCAAAGACCAATCAGTCAGAGGGTTCATTGTTCCATTGTTCTTTAAGGTCGAGAGTCACTCCAGTGTTTGCGTGGTCGAATATCGAATGGGATACATCCGTAGAAGATAGGTAAGAGGGAAAACGGGAACAGTGATCATGAGACGTATGAACGACGGAATCAGTTGTTGTCCCACGGTGCATTAGACCCTTGAGAAGATGTCAGCGTGCTGTTAGTTACATGGGTTTTCTGGAGCCTCCGAGGGAGACTATGGAGCTGTCGGCTATATCCAAGACCTATTAGGAGGCGGCAGCATCTCTCGCTGCGTATCGATAAGAAAATACTGGGATGGCTATATAAAGTCCTTGTCTATCTCAAGGTTAGAACTTGCAGCGGCGTACTGGCCGCCAAACTTATGAGTTTTATAATGGATGAACTCAAGATAACCTCTGATATGGCACTTTGGGCAGGTTCCGTCATTGCATTACAATGCTTGGGAAACACCTCTTGTCGCTTTACCACTTTTGTAGCTACCGCATTTAGCCAATTCGCGACTACATTCAAGGCTGTCAAAGGCGACACGTTTCGTCCGGGTTAAACCCGACGGATACAGCTGCCCGGGGAAACTGTGTTGGTTGTTCCCAAGAAATACGCGTGGCCGAATGATTTGACCTTTCTGCAGGGACCTGAAAATTCGCGGTCACACGACAGGCCACCCAACAGCTTTAAGCTGAGAAACTAGAAAATTGGGAGGTGTTAGCATTAGCCAGCGTTGGTAGTGCGCAGTGGTACGTAGTGTTTTTGACACTGTTCGCTTTGGTATACCCTGCGTCGCGCGGTATCATGGTTAACGCGTTTAAGAAACTATCTTATTTATACGAAGTTTGGTCGAAATTGTTTTGTTATGCTGGGTCCCCTGCCTAAGTTAGAACTGGATCTGGTGCGTGAATCTTTCATCCGACTAGGACCACAGTGAGACTTTAATAAGGACAGTATGGAGCACTTCAATGGCGAGGCAAGTTGGCCCGACTGAGGCTTCCACCATAAATGGTGTCATGTTTCGGCAGAAAGGTTTCAACCGGGCTATCTCATGGTGATCGGCTGATGATGCTGCCGCCGCGCGGGGCTGTTAGGGGTATGGTTGTCAGGTACTATCGTGAGATTAAGGGTCACATGGGTGCTAATCACGTTTCACTGTCCATACGAAGAAAGTTTTTTGAATTGTCAATGTCATAGTTAGTGTGCGTCGCGCGATTCTAAGTTGCATGAATTGCACGTTTTTTTTCTAAAAAAAGCCGTGCTGTCGAGCGATGACTACGCCTCCTGTTGACTGTACAACAGCCAGCGGCTTCTTGTTTGCAGCTTTTGGCTTGCATTATTCTGGAAATCTGGAGGTTCGGATTGACAGGAGCATTTGTAAAAGATATGGCTGTCCCTTCTTGTGTTTAAGGATAACAGCCGTGCCCTTACTTGATCGAAGTCGACCTTTGGTTTCAGTATACGATGATTCGGGCTGTTCGCCGGTTTCAAGACAAAACGACCTGTTACTCTTAGAGCCAAACCCGGGCCTGCTGCGCACTCATATCGCACTGCCAGATGGACACACGGCAGGATGGAGGCAAGCTCATGACCTGGCTGGCATGTCTTAGAGACGCTGGATCAGGGAATACCTACCCTCCATCCAGGTTCACGTGATGGTTGGGTACCCTGTCCCACTGACTAAAGGCTTTCGACCAGTAGGCGTATGACCCAACGCCCTGGTATATGGAACAGTGGGAGATACCGACAATCAGGTCCGTCACATGTACTCGAGAACAAACAACGGTGGGATCAGGAGAGAAATATGATTCATATCTCCTCAAAGAGGTAAGGGATAGGCCATTGGCAGCCAGTAAAGATGAGGGGCATGGGAAGCTAGTCACGATACACAATCGGCCTGTAGTTAACTCAGTGCTGGGAAACCACGCTGGTTCCCTGGGCCGGTTTCAAAATAGCTGTTTGTGTTGAGTGTTTGACGACTACCGTGTGTTTGATAGAAAGTCAACCACTACACCCTTATCATTGTTCATCCACTTCACGTTGATCGTTCGCCTCCTTACATTGAAAATCGTGTTGGCAGTGCGTGCCTTAATTGCATAGACTGACAATGGGACATTCCGCAGTTGGGGAGCTCGCGCAAGCAGTGGTAATTCGCTGTGAGGGTGACGTAATGTCCACGAGCCAAAAAAGATATTACGAGTTGGCCATAGAACTAGCAAGTTGGGAGCCGTATTCACAATAACCTAACTGACAACAGGAACTCGTAGGAAAGATCTATTCGGCAACACACGAAAAAGGGTGCGCGACAGCGTGACGTAATGTAGCATACAAATTAGTGAAACGAACGCCCTACAATTGTTAATTGTCCGCTGGTGCTTTCTCTGCTTAGTTGTGACAAATGGCTGCTGCGAAACCTTGAAGGAGGAGGGAAAAGGCGTAGGTAGTTAGGTGCTCAATCCAATATACGTCATTAGGGTTACAACATGAGCATCCGCATCACGCGCTCGACAAACCACTTCTCATACGAACGGTAAACTCAACATATTACGAAAGCTTGCTATCGTTCGCTGGTCGAAGCGTGTTGTCGCACAGTTTATTAGCTCACACTTGTCACAGCGGGATTTTGTTTACATGTACCTTGGTTTCACCTGTGTTTTATCGTTCCACCATTAGATGGCATGTTGTGTTTGGTTATGGTCACGTAAATCCTTATTCTCGGAACCGGTAAATTTGGTGGATTCACTATCGAAGTTGGTTATTTTTTTCCATCTAGTTTTTCAACCTTTTTCTTGTACCTGAGCAACTTAATAATACTGAACTGGCCAATACGAACGTCTTCCATGCTGGATCGGAAAAAGCTTGCCTAATGGGTTTGGAGCTTATGCGCGCTTGTTGTGCCACAGATGTGACCATTCAACATCCGGCCTATCGACAGTCGTCCCGCATAAATCGAGCGAAACTCGAAGAATTACTGCAGTCCGGCATTTAAAAAACATGTTCACAGGAATCCACCGTCAGCAATTTGTACCTCACAAAGCATTAGTGTGAACAATTGGTCTGGGTGATGTATAAAAACAACAAAACACTACTTTTTTCGGTGGAAAGGAATTCGTGGAGAGAACAGAGTTAACAGAAAATACATTGAAGTCGTTAGGAACGCAGGAGTGATTTGATGGGTGGTGTACCGACTTCCCGCCTACACTTCTGGGTTGGGGCTCCAGGGTAGTAGTTTTGTCGCCAAATTCCCTATAAACTTTGCTGTGATCGAAGAAATCCTCCTTTTTGACCCAAGGTAGAATCAACGCAAGTATTCGTGTTTGAATGTAATTCACACCTGGTGTGAACGTAAATGTACAGTTAATCCCTATCTATTGAACGCTGTAGAAGTGGACGTTCTCATAGTAGTGCGTTATGAAGTCTATCAGAGAAAAGACGATGAACGCATTTAAGGAACACAAAACACTGGTTCACTTCGTGTGCTGGGTTCTCACTGTAAACATCAGCGGAGACGTTCTCTCATCTGTTTGATGCTTTGGGAACCTTTACAAGGTATTGCCATTTTGTCGTTACAAGTGTTTACCTATGGCTGATAAACTTTGCAAACTTTGCTTGAAGTAAATGTTTTAATAATTACTGAAAATTTCAGAAGGAGAGGATTCATGCCAAACTGTCAGTCTTGTCACAGGGCTTAACTTCAAACCAGATAACTGCCGCGTTAGTTTTACTAGAACTCCAGCTCCCTGTTAATTTAGTGACGGTTATGGTACAATTTCGATTCCCAGTTGTACTCTTTTTGTTGTGAACTTGCGTAAACGTCAAAACGTACGTTTGGACGACTAAGGATATTGTCAAGTACCTCGCGCATTCGAACATACGATTTACACCCACAGGATTGCTTATCGTTCCGCCGTATTAAAGTTTCGCGCATTGGCTTACACGTCTATTTCACACGTTAACAATGTACTCTGTGTTTGATCACTATGTTATTCTTATCAAGTCGTTTCCGTTCGCAAGGTCCTACAAACTGTTCAACTTATTTAAGTCGTATGCTAACATTCTTTTTTCCGTCCATTACAGTTCCAGTGCGCGTATTTTATTGCAGCACCTATTACATTTTATCCCGTTGAATTGCTACGAAGAATGGAAATGGCAGGTCGAAATTTTCGTTTTCCGTATCGCCGATCACGTTTGCCCTCCCATCTTTTGGAGATCTTGATATAGAGACGCGTTAGAGTTTAGCAATTGCTAAAAAAGTGTGAATTATTTGTTATACGCCAGTTAACCGGCGTATAACAAATAATTCACACTTTTTTTAGCCCTTATCACGACTTTTCGCGCGATATGCTAACTCTTGTCAACGATATCTACTTGAATCACTAACCGATCGTTATGCGCCTACTAAACAAACAACCCTTGAAGAAACATAACTGTCCAAAAAAATGCACCACGAACAGGTGTTTTACAGGTTTTAGTTGGACGAAGAGAAGCTTGCAGTTTTTCGAGATAATGGAAAAGTCCTAGTTACCAGAGTCTTTTTCGCAAACGTTGTGGATACCACTTGAGCATACACGTGGAGTGTTATGCATGGTACCCTGACATCAGGTAGGTGACCTAGAAGCTTCAACCGACTCGATACACGAACGGTTTGGAGGCACGGCGCCTTCGCCGTTAGTTGGACAGGTAGTTACCAACAACAATGTTCCAGATAGTTTGCTGGCCATGAAGAATGCCGAAACGGCGGTCCTGCACAAGACACTTAAAGAAAGCCATGAACATGACCCACTAGAATCAAACGCTGAGATAGCTTAGCTACATGAACTGGCGGACCTTCAGACCATCAATTGGCGCGTCAGTTCACCCAAAATTCCTCGGACGTGTGCTCGATCACCTTTCAGATCAGAGGTTAGCGGTCCTTGTTTGTACCATCAGGTGTACCATGAAAACGCTAGACAATACCGACCATCATGTGATCTTCGGGGTAACAAACTTAAAATAACAGAGTAGCGCCTTTCGGAGACAGTAGCCACAGGCCAGTCAGAAACCAGTCGTCATTTATTTTTGAAAGATTCAACCTCCAGAAGCAGAAATTAGTGTCATCCTGCATTCAACAACGGATCCACGTTTGGAGCCTGGCACCACATTCCGGGCCACAAAAGATACACCCACTGAAATTTTGGTCGTCGACTGTTTGGTCTAAACCGTCGCCTTCGTCTTGGGTTTTGGTGGGTCTTACTGGGAGCGGATAACTCTCCCCCTGTTAATGGTATTCGATTTTCTATGACATTTCGGGTTACTAGTTGACGCGCGTCAATCGTGTTTAGTTGGTACCTCTGGGCAATTCGACGTCCGGGATAAACTGTCACACACAACTATGTCTAGTCCAGCGCTATCCAACCGCGTATTCTGTGGGCCTTGTGGGAAGTTCTTGTTTGAATTCCTTCAGCTGACACGACCCGCTAACAACCGTGACAACCGACATCGCGCATCAGACCGTCACACGACAGTCACCAGTTCGCAGTAGTCTACGTCGTTTAGCTTCTGATACGTCAACTCTGCCGAACTGAGTCTGAGCATATGCTTCAACTTGTTACTCAACTTGTTCACTCAACAGTCCATGAGTGTCTGCTTTGCACATGATGCTTAAAAAGACGGATAACGACTGAAGCCCATGAGGCGACCACCGGGCACTGAAAAAGGCAAAGGTACCCAATAGGACTTGAAAACAGACTTATCGGGAAAGGAGACATTCACCAAAATCCACATGCAGCATTTTTGTAACCAGATTGCAATATCCCACGAAGACATTTCAGAGACACCAGTCGTAATACCATTTTGACACTTCGGATTTTTACGCACACCGTTTTGTGCTGGCCACGCTGTCCAGACTTCAAACGTCCTACTCACGCAGCGTGTTGTTGACTAGTCGGTGTACACCCTTATTTAGACGATATATTGGTGGCTAACTCGTCACAGGTAGGACACAGCGCACACTTGCGTTCACTGTCCACCCGTTTTTCGCGCTATGGCGCTGCCGCACATGTGCTGGCTGGAAATGCCACAATTGACCTTTTTGATTCACATCCTGTCGTCTTCGATTTGCTTGATCCTACAGAACTACATTCAGCCTTTTGTTATCTTAACTGGTGAATATTGTCGAATCATTTCCTGAAGATATAATAACTTCAAAATTTGCCAACGCTAGCTCAAAATACATTTCTCTCGGCAGGTATTTTCAACAGTAACAGAGTCGCTCCCTGAGATTAAAAATCATAGCAGAGTTCAGCGCTGCAGCTAGGGTTTATGGTTACAGTTGTTACTCATGCAATTTCTACCTGTGAGGTTATGTATGTACTAGAATACTGAGATACCTTATCTGTTTGTTTATTTGCGTACAGAGACGGACACTTCACGCTCCAGTTCGGGCACTGGGAGCACCGGAGTTGTTCAGAAACTGTCCTCCCTGTCGCATGCCTAAAAATCAGTTGAACGTCGCTCACAAATCTCTTTCTTTCAAGGACTCAAATCTGAACCAGATTGGGGTCACCTCCACGAAGTCGAAAAGTCAGTCTCTGATCAACCACATTAAACCAATCTGATGATGGGTTAACGACACCATACGAAAAGCCTCCCTTTAAACTTTCGGCCACAACAGACGAGGGTTGCAAGTTCACTGAGTGAAAATTTCCAATAATTTCACAGTATGAAATCTGATTTGGACACATATATACCACATGCTGTGACCTCAAAAATGCTGGTCGATTGTCCCACATATACGCTGTTGTACGCTTAACAAGTGATGGCCTACCTGCAACCGCACAGGAAGGTCTTCATTATAACCTGGTACAACGCACCAGGTTCAAACCCACTGCCGTTCACCGTCCCCCTCAATTTAGTCACAGTCCTCACGCATCTATTTGTAGTCGCTATCCTTTCTTCTCACGAAAAAATCGAGAAGGAACATCTGAATGCATGTTTTCCAATGTAGTATATCTATTAAATGTCACCGGAAACCAGACACTTGCCTCTTAACATTCTACCTCGAAATGTGACTGAAAGAATTCTGGCTCACTGTTGGTATCAGTAACAGTGAGTTCGGTATTTTCGACAACCCAGTTTTCCGAGCCGAATGACTTGGAAACAGAATGCAGTCTGTACAAACTTTGCGGAGCACAATTTCACAACTCGTACGACTTTGAGAAATTTCAGCCTTCCGACAAACGTGCGGCTCCGTTACCACGACATTCACTGCGTAGCCGAGACACCCTTTTGGTGGAGATTGTTCCTCGTTCACCTTCACACAAAACGTTCTATGATGGCGCTTTTCTTGTAAGCCTAGGAAACTTCCCAAGATTACAATGTTTCCTTGAAACTTTATTATGGGCGACTACAGTATTCTCAAAATCACCTAGTAAAGAGTGCCCAGTTTTGACCTTTAAAACGAACTCTTGGCTTCATTGTTGATGTTGCTAAGACGGAACTTAGGGGCACAACATGTCATTTCCGACACAGAGACTTTTTGATCAACTTTGTCTGTTGCTCGACGTAGTAGCCACCGATAGAGAGAATGCTCGATAACTCACTACTTGCACACTGTGACCACTGGTCGGTTGCTTCGAACTCATCAGTTATTAGTAAGAGTAAACAGTAGAAAAATCACAGTTCTAAACTTTAGTCACCTGATATTAACCGCTTAAAATGATATCTCGATTCACTCCCTCCTAAATGACTCGATTTTCAAAGGTTATCATGGGTTTCAAAAAGCAATTTAAACGTTAAGTATACACAGATAAACACTTAGAAAATTTAATAATAGCCTTCAAACTGTACGAAGTTCGCGAGGGCATTGAGGCAACAAGCAACAGTTGCAAATATGCATAATATAAACGATTGTAACGTTATACCTAACGTAACGCAGGCGAAAATAAATTCTATGATCTGTTTGATAATGGGACTTATGGTACTGTCAGTGACTTCACCATTCTAGTACATTCAAGATGCTGTCTCCGGGATTATAGCTTTTCGTGTTGTTCTTTCGACACGCTCTGGCTACTTTAAAAGAACTAAAAAGTAAGAAGGACGGTTATCATCAAACAGAGAATAAATTCAATAGGGAACTTTCGCGTACTTAACTGTTAACTAGTCTGGAATTGTCTGAGGGACTTTGTTTAAGAATAAGACTTTAGGAAATTCCCACTTCATCGACACCTCCGTATTGATACAGCGTTAGATCACAATAAGGTACTCATCAATTAGGTGAAGCACATTACTTAATTTTATACAGTCCATCGCGGGCTATTGTAAGAAATAACCGCACCATTTTGAACCATAACACGGTGTCAGCTAAGAACTACCTGAAATACCAAAATGTACACAAGATACCTAGATATTTCACATGGATTATTGACCTTTAAAAATTGTAATGTATCTACAAAAGTTGGTCACGTTAATTTTTATCGAAGATTACAGCACAACCGAAGAATGGTCACGACCTGCACTTTCGCAAGTGAACATATGACTGTGGGCCGGTGAGAAATGCAAGTTTATATAATAGGTGATCATGGCACGCCGGTGCTCCTATAACCTTACATGTTTTATACGTCTGATTGGATAAGGTCACATGACCGTCCTGGCTGGACAGATCGTCTTTAGTCTACATAAGCCTACTAGTAGGCATTAGACTGTCTATCATTTCACCACACATTAGTTGTAGCGCGTTGTTTTCTTCCGTTTACACCGTACATTTCACTTTTTTGCTACAACACACTACTACTGATTAACTGCAATTGGCTTCGAAGTCATATACACAAAATTGGCGTTGCGAACAGTGAGAATGCAATGAATCCTCTGCACATCAATCTCTTCGATTTATTGGAGTTCACGTGATGTATAACCATCAAACTTTTTTGTGACTGTGAACAATCGCCCTGGTTTATATCTGTTTGCTTCAGTAGGTTCATCCATATTCCGTCTTCTGCGAAATGACAAAGTTTAAACTACTGTAAAATTATTTGGATTACAGAAAACGGATGTGTTTAGACGTTCTCTGTCTACCTAATAAATCTACACTCGAATAGGATCTATCAACACTTGATCAGCATTGGAGGAACAGACCAATCTGCCAGCAGTATTCGGGGCGTTCTTTAATGTTCACTATAGTGAATATCTACTGAACAGTGTGGTGAAAATTGAAATTTTATGCTTTAGAACGCTGTTAACATAATAGAATGCATGTGTTGCTGGCTTTACGCAAAACTGAACACGCTTGTGCGAATAGTTGATGAGGTTTTGGTTGGAAAACTGCCCCATCAACTGCTGTTGTGACTCTTGATCCAATTCAGGTAATGCCTTGTCCAGTAGTCTTTACACACCTGCGGCGAAAACAGAGGGATCCGATCCTCGTGCAAGCGTGGATGACCTGAGCCGCCATATGGCCTACTGGCAATCGGTCTGGCTACCAAACTTAGCCGCTAACGCATAATTTGCAACGGCTTACTCCATCTACTCATTGGCTCCTTGGCTATACCCTTCACAAGCGTCCATATGGTAGCCAACTTTCCACGTATGGTCATGATTCCGACCTTCTTGATCACATCCTAAAACATCTCCATCATCGAATGAATACCAACAGGGTATCTTCATCCTCGTCGTGGCAACCATTGTTGTGGCCGCAGAGGACACTTGACCTAGGGAATTGTTGACTGAACAATATCCATCACTAGGTATAAGAATATATGGTTGGCGGCATCCGATTCGGATTAGCCTGTCACAGTGACCGAAGCTAAAGGACACCTGCGCTTAGCCATCACTGCAACTGGCTTGCGCTGCACCAATTGCAGTTCCACTCACACACCACATATCCAGTGTAAGCCCGAAGGAATAAGACCGGGAGGTGTGCCAGTGGGGCCTTTGTGTCCAGCCGGCCAATGCTGGTTAGCCAGTTGATTGGATAATGAGGAAGGGAAACCCTTATCTCTCTCAGAAACTAAACAGAGAGAGGCTGCAATGACGAGATTTAGACTAGGAAGAGGGATTTTTTGAAGTGTAATACAAGAAGTATTGCAGTAAAGGAGAGCAGGTTAGTGCATCCCAAGGAGGATACGGTTGAAAAACAAAATTCTCATTCAACTATGAAAAGTCAGGCAGACCAATCATCATACAACACACCAACAAAGCCGGAGAAAAGAATGTATAGAAGACCACAGCCACTCACGCATCTGCTTTTTGTCTGGCTGCTTCCGTTTGGCCAATCTGACAAGGTTGAACCCGCAAGGACCGAAGTCACAGTCAGCACAGCCCTCGGATCAAAACAGCACGCAAGCCTGACCACCACTCCAAGGTAGCAGAAAGGGTCAGGATAGGAATATATAGAACAACGAACGCCAACACTATTTTGTGCGACCGCCGTGTGATCATATTCTTGAGAGTAGTGCGGCCACATTCTCTTTGGTGACAATATCAGGCACAATGCAAACACACACGTTTCTAATAATCACTTCCGGTCCCTCGTTTTCCTGGCGTTGGAACCTGGCCCTAGTTTTCACGTGTGCAAATCGTGCTATATTGCTCGCAAACGATGATTAACCTGAAAGCGTTGTGAGAGGGCTAACGAGTGTACGTGTGGTCATGCGCAAAACTATTGGCACTCTGTTTACGCCTAGCAAGCCAGACACCTGAGGATTTGGAACAAATTTTTCCTCATAGACGGGCTATCAAATAAGACGTGCGGTTGAATTGCTATGGCGCAAAACTACACGCAGAAGGTGGATTAACTAAAGGGACATTAAGAAATTCACACGCCATCGAAATACGTCACAACAAGCTGACTTGGACACACCAAAGACAGACTTCTTGAAGCTAAAATACGACAAATAATCAGTTATTCTTGAATATATCAAGTTCTTGTGAACGTAGCATTTGTCTATTTTTATTGAGCAATAACATAACAAGAGTTATCACATTTGAAAAAAAAGTTTCTGGTGACTGCTATTCTCCCGAAGTTCGGCAAAATGGGCAATGTCCTTTTTGCAAAACGGCCAATTCGTAATCGTCTGTGTTAAAAAGCTGAAAGAGATTGCAAACTATGGTAACAGTACATGTTGCTTTCACTGAGTCGTTTGAAAGGATCAAAATCATAGCAGTTGGTAAATTTGGACCTCAGCTTCAAGCCGCTGAAACATGGTATTAGTGTCACTAGTGCTGTATTTTTGTTCATAGAACAAGAAGCCAGTGAAAACTAGTAAAACGAAATTTTGTAAAACTGTCATATCCTCCGATTATAAGTAGATGGAAGAAATGCAAGTCAACTTCTCCAGCACAGTACCACCAGGCAGATGTTTTGTGCAAAACAGAAACATATTGAACCAAGTGACTCGTCAAAATACGGATTATCCTTACAGTGAATGTTGGCAAATTTTTCATTGCACAATTCCGCTCCTATACCGTGAAACAAAGCTGAAGAAAGTACCTCACAAGCTAAGGCAAACAAAGATTAACACGTCAAA
This sequence comes from Paragonimus westermani, assembly GCA_008508345.1. Classification (NCBI taxonomy): domain Eukaryota; kingdom Metazoa; phylum Platyhelminthes; class Trematoda; order Plagiorchiida; family Troglotrematidae; genus Paragonimus; species Paragonimus westermani. The sequence continues at coordinate 199,851 of QNGE01000873.1, forward strand.
CTGTGAGAGAGCAGAAACAGTGCCGATCAGTAAGTGTGGATTGCCAGACAACAAGGGACGTCGCAGTTTTGGTTGTATCATCTGGAGATATGTTGTACATTATGTAATGAAAACTAATTCGGTTCACCTAGAGTTTAACGCGTTAGTCTTCGCATGCAAACAAATTCTAGTCAGACGATTACTTTATGCACCTCAAGAGAAGAATACTCAATAGTTGCACAATTATTTTCTCAGGAAATAGGATGAAGTGAAGTTAGTAAATCAGTTTTTGTAGTCCAGTTGGATTAGTACAAAATCATGATAGTTGGGGCAAAACGGAAAAACCACTAGTGGTTGTACAACAGGGATTGTGCAACAGGATCCAAGTGAAAACATATGTGGACACACAAAAAGACTGAACCAGATAGAACGATCAGAAACGGATATTTCTGAAGCAAACGATTAACAGAGCTTAATATAATTAGAAAAACAAGATCTGCTTTTTGTATCTTGTCGACAGGCTAATTAAATGGTAACAAATGAAAAAATGATGATCAGGCCAAGCACGAAAATTGATCAGTAAGGATCGCAGGCTGTGTTTTTGTTTGTAATCACGTAATGAGAGCTTCGAATTACCAGTTCGATTGATTGTAGACCAAGGGTGAAGAAGCTTACAACTGTGAAAATCAATACAGTCGTCGATATTAATAAAAGAGCTACCTATGTTGTTGTTGTTGTTGTTGATCAAAAGACTGGGGAAAGTTATTTAGGAATAACATGATTGATGAGTGTGTGCGAGCGTTCACAGAATGCGGGATAGGGTTACAATTAGATTTTCAGTTTGATACTTCGACTGTCCTATAAGATTTTACGCGTCAGAGGTCTCTCAAGGTTAGAAGACTGTCTTGGTCAACTTGTGATAATTCCGTAATAAATAACATTCAGAAATTGCAATAATGAATGGTAATAAACGTATAGCTTAGTTAGTTAACTTGAGAGAGGTTGGACCATTGATACGCAGTGTCAGCTAATAAGAAAATACTCTACTCAAATCGGTAAATCAAGGCTGTTAAAACTAGTAAGAGAAGTGGTCAAATTAGAAGAGAAAGAAACAAAATAGATAAGTGAAAAAAGGTTTCGGGATAGAAGACTTTGGGCGTGAAACATAGAATGTGAACCTTCTGGTTCTAATGAAACGGTTGTTAACCTGAAGAGGCTACATCAAATTGCAGAGCTCTAGAGAGGACGTTGGTTTCAGAGTGTGGTGGGGAATAGTACTCAAAAGCTGCCTATAGTTGGTTTCTCAGGAAAAAATAGAATATCATCATGTTTAGACGCCGTACCTGATAAGGAGCTTGTGCTATGCACCTATGAGTGCCAAACATCGAAGACGAAATTATCTCTATACCTTAACAGACCAGTGTCCTTCGGGACGGGTATGGGGCTCCCGTAAACCAGAACAGAGAATGACAAAAGAAGTGAATCCAGGATGAAATACGAATTCATTACACAGTCATGCAGACAGATAAATTGGAAACGATCAGAAAAAAACTCTCCATTCAGATTATGAAAAATAGCTGAAAAAACATTCCTTAAGAAGAATAGACGATATCTTCCCACTGATGGGATTGGAATCGCTGCCATAACATAGCAAGCGAAAATAGTCACATATTCAACACTTAATGATGACCCGTCAGTCAGTTCAGTCATCAATTAACCCGCTTGCATCTGTTCAATCTTGTTATACGTACGATAGCGAACAATAAGTCGGTCTAGCTTACTAACAACGCAGTTGCGCAACGAGATTCAATCATCTAACCGCCAATACATTTGATCGTAAAGAGCATGGGAAAACGTGTAGTGACTTGGGAATCTCATTGTCTTGCTTGCAGTATAATATGTAATGTGGTTCCAAAATTTATAATCTCATATCTTACCTATGTTCGATAAACAGGACTTGTAGTTATTAAATTATTAGTGGTTGCTTACCTTCTCTCTAATCAAACCATCAAATTACCAGCTAGTATGTAACACCAGTAAAAAGAAGATTTGTTAAAAGATATACGGCTTTAGAAACAGCACGTTAACATTTTCAAACCCCCCTTTACCGATCTCAATCTGAGTGTTAAAACCAAAACGAATGTCACGTTAACCCAGCTGCAACTGAACACGACCACAGAGATCATCATCGTTTCTCACTCAACGTGCGACCCTTCGGGTTGAGTTCTAATAAAGCTGACGAAACGCGTTGTTTACATTGCACCAAGTGGCAAATTGCATTTCTTCGGTGAACCCGGTTGTGAATTATCCTTCGGGAACTAAAAGATACTCGGTATATGGCAGTCCACAAGTAGATGACACGTTCACAGCTTCTGCACAGAGCGAAATAAACCACAGGATGATCATGTCGTAAGTCTGCAAACTGAAAGATACAGTGATTGTCACAATCTCGGAAGACGTGAACGTTCATACATTCTTGGATTATGCGACTGCTGCGCTGCCAGTGAACGTAACTGTGATCCGTCATTCAACCGAAAGATAGGCGCCTTTAAAGAAGCGGAACAAGTTTTCACACATCGTGATTTCTCGACCAAACTATATTCATATCTGCTGGCTACAGATCGTGTATAAGTGTCAGAACTCACTGCCTCTGATAAAGGAACTCAGTTCACCAGAATACATCTCTCTGAGTTTCACACCATAAACGACGGTTAGTAAGCTTAAGCGCAGCAACACTGGCCCTAGTCGAACCAACAGACAGGGTATCTGGCAGACGCCTTTAAAATTACTCAACGAAAGCCATAAAGAGAAAGATTTTGAAAAGAGAGGATTTAGAATGACTGCCTGAAGCTGAGTAAGTCGATGATCGACCGAACTGAGAACAGTTTACAGTCGCCTTATCCTACTGATTTCGATTGATGATAGAATGACCTTTTTGGTTTTCGTTAAGGTAAAAGTATATTACACCGAAGATCGACAGTGCAATAAACAAGGCTGTAACGACACCGATAATATCGCACAGAAGTTCCTATCTCTAAGGTTAGAGTGGTAATTGCCAAACTAGTACATCTCTGTCGACACAAAAATCTCTCTGAAGCTTAAGGATTACTTAGATGAAGCGACTATGAGGGCTGTGATGCATTATAGCTGTAAAACTTGGCTGTCTACGTTTGAAGACATAATCCGTCTTCAGGTAACTTTCCACCAGTGTCTGCGTACGACTGTTCGCTTCGGGTAGCACCTTCAGGTAAGCAACAAAGATATTAGGGAGGGAGTATTTGATAGTGACTACCAAGCGAGCTCTTTTGTTCTGTCTTTAAGTTTACACATACTTAAGTGGTTGGGCCATGTCAGGTGGTCGTCTGCCACACCGAACACTCTTTGCCGATGCTGTGACCCACAGGCGTGAAGTTCGAAGTGGACAGATGATAAAGTGGCATATAGAAGTTAAGCCGTTCACTGACAGTGTGACCACTATCGTTTCACGACCTGGGGTCTCTGGGGTTTACTGAATCGGCTACAAGACGGCCTCAGTGACGTGAACAGTGTCGCTGGTTTGTCGAGTTGTCTGCGATGACTAGGAGCAATGAAAGCCGTAAGGAAGTTGTCCTGCTGACGATGGCTTATTTTCACATATAGGTCGGTCGTTTGTTTGCAGTATCTAGGAACTTTGGTGTCGAATGCTTTGCGTGAGAACTTCGTTGATCTACAGTAGTCAGATACCCTCTCTTTCCTTTTTATTTCCTAATGGTGGGATTTAGGCATTTATGCGAACTGCTGTTGTATTGCTGTTTTAAATGATGATTATGACGCTGATGATAACGATGATGATGCTGAACGAGTGAATCAGGGTCTGATCATGCGTACGCATAGTTTATAACAGTGCATGACTCACCTTATGACAGGTCGCACACTGAGTGATAATAACTTCTGGCAATACTGATTTATAGTAGCGAGGATGCAACGGACTGGGTTGTTCGAGGACAATGACCTCCGATGCGGGAAGTGAACGTAAAGTCTCAACATCTAGCTGAACAGGCAAGTAACGACCTGAACCAAACTTGGAAACAGAAGAAGAATTGGTATTTGCATAACTGCGATGCACGAATATCAGGAATCGACTGAATAGAAATGACACATTCGAGAGAAAGCCATACTGGTTTCAGTTAAAGGTGGAGTTACAAAATATCAGGAAAAGTATTACCTTAATAGTACATTTCACCCGGCAAATGTGATATTTATGAATCAAAAATACGAAAGTGGTTGACACGTCACTCGAGGAGTTAAGAGATGCTGAGTATAATCTCCGTATAGAAAATGTTGATCCCAAACTGCCTACGTGATATCTCTAATCTCTAAGTCCTATCCTAAAAGGTTAGTTTTGCCATCGTGACAGTTGATGTGAAAGAGTCTTTTTAGTGTGTCATGATAGGTACATCGTAACTTCTAACACAGTTACGGTATTCCTTCGCAATCATGATAACCATTTTACCCATCAAGTTCATCTGATCTGTTACATCAGCTGTGATTCTTGGTGTCAGGCTACTACAATCTGAGTTTGCCTATATGGTTTTTAATTCCCGCAACATAGATAAACAAGCATGAAAAATGCAACTGTTCAACTTATAACCTTATTGTAGCGAGAAGGCATCTAATAAAGCACAATCTTTATTGTCCAATATGCTAGTCCTCATGCCACACGCGCGCTCGCGTTTATTAGTCTACATTCCGGACCACAACACCCCCAGGTTTCCGCTCACACATCGTGTGCACTTATGTCTGGTTTATGTGCGTGACCGGTGCCGTCTATCGGGGGGTTTTCTGCCTGCCATTCTTCGCTTGTTGGTCCGATTTCGTTGAGCGATGACTCGTCCGGTTGCTCTTGTTCTCATCCATCTATCTCTACTGGCTTCTGAACGTAGTCCACGACCGCTTCGCGATATTCCTGCGAATGTTGGAATAATCGCGCCTCCGATCCGCTCGTTGTGGGGCTTTGGACGTGCCTCCCCCGCGTCGAGGTATTCCGCCGAGTGTTGGAATACCCACACCTCCGGCCTGAGTATCCACCACATTTTGAGTTCACCCACAATAAATGCATCTGTATTGGTCTTTTCAATTCCTGAGAACGGTCATTTAAACAATTTTGAATACAGTGGTGCTCTCCGTACAAGTCTAGCAATTTGAAGTAGCACATTGTTAGTGATAACTATGACAACAGGATCTTATCCGACCCGGGTAATTGTCTATTTTCGGATCCATCCTGAAGTTGTTTCTCAGCTTCATAGAATACCAAAAAATAAGTGGTTTTTTGTGCGTACGACTTCACCTGACAATCCACTAATTATTTGTCTTGCTCGTTTACCACTTCAGTATTATCTACTTTTAAAGAAGTTAGATGATGGATTGGCATGTAACATTTACATGAACACTCTCATCGCTTTGTCTTTTGGCCAGTTACTTCATGTTTCACACGTTGGTGATCATAGTTCATGCGTTGTTGTGATTGTATCTTGGACCGAGGACAGTCATTGGATGTTCACTGAGTACAGGACATTATCGCCGTCAAAATCTCTCCGTCAAGCTTACCGCTGGCTATGACTGTGCATTCAACGTGTATCCGACACGTGCAGCACTAATATGATCCGCTCAATCATTTCACCTCAGTCCAACGACGATGTACCAACTGTCTAACGGTGTAGTAACCCGCACAAGCGTGAAGTGATAAGGTCACGCGTACGAATGTCTCCGACACCAGAGCCAAGGCTTGGGTACAAACAGACAGAACGAATTAACCGGAATACCGATTCAACAGATGACTGGCTGAGCTTGAATGGTCAATTATACAACGGTACGTTGTAGGGTACAAGGGATTGGATAGTGCCTGAACCGATGGCAACGTAGATGTGCGTGTCGAGGACATGTTGGATGCATAGTCATAGCCGATTGTACCCTTAGCGAGTGCCCTGTGATTACTGACCTTTAAGTAACTATCCCCGGTTCGAAAAACAATCGGCGAGACTGGGCCTTGACGTGGTTTGACGGCTTGCGCATCTCCATGACCTTTTGGGCTAAACTGGACAGAGATACTCATACCAGGCAGGCCAACAGGTAGAGGTCTGACAAACCACAGTCTCCTGGTCCTCCAGGTTGGGGGTTGGAAGATGGTTGGCATCTCTTCCTGAAAAACGTACCATTTCTCGTACACCGCCACCCACCCACTGCCTTGCGGTACAGGCTATTGAGCCAAAGGCTTTGGTTGAGAACCCTAATCGTTCTCCTGTCTAGGTCTGGGC
>QNGE01000874.1:0-34403 GCA_008508345.1 Paragonimus westermani
ATGATGATGATGATGATGATGATGATGATGATGATGAACTTAAACTCCGTTGTCCTGCTTTTGTGAAATCCTTTGTTTTGCTCGTAGCTGTTGAGTAAACATTTTCCAGCGAACAGATGGCACCAGATGATCAAAAATGTACATCAAAAGTTGTCCGCCTTTCCTGTTTAGTGAACGCCTAGTAGGATCTCTTACCTTATCTTCCGACCATTTCTGTCGTCATTCTGAGGTTATCCCATGGCAAAATGGTCACAAACTGACGATGCCAACTACTCTAGTCTGGCAAACATACTACCAGAACTTAGGAAACTGGTATACGGTAGATATATCCACTTCACAGCTCATACCGGGAGGTAGTTGATACGAAAAGTAAGCAATGATGAGGACAGTAAACCTGGTTATCTTGCTCCCGACTCCACAAGGATGTGGATACGGGTAGGCAGGTGCGCCAGCTCAACGCCGCCAAGCACATCCCCATCCCAGCTGCAACATAAATGGGGTTCTGACGAATAAATAGTTGTGGACAAGGGGCGGTAGCATTACCAGAATACGGTAGATTCAAGGTTGGCAGTCGTCTACTACAAACGCATGAATTCCTTGACAGCTACCACAACATGGCAGGTTAACCCGCCATAAAATGTTCGGCGTCAAACGGGAGTACATGGACTCCCGAACAGCATGCCTTCCATCCAGCGTGCTGTTATTTTGGTGCATTGACATCGCCAATCTCCGCCAATCATGTGTATCCTACAGGGAAGATGTGCGATGGAAATCATAGCTACAATGACAGTGTACCAAACGCTAAGGTTCCTCTGCCTAAAGGATGCAAACCTCACCTAGCTCGCCGAACATCATTTAAACTTGCTACCTTCGATGTTCCAGCACCTATGCAAACAGGTCACTAGGCAGCTGTTGCGTGTACTTTGGGGACCCTCACCATTGCTATCAGCTGTCTTGCTGAGACACGGCTTCAAGATTCTGTCTCAGTACCACAACTTCATGTATCCTTAGCAACAGCACCATGCGTGTAGGATGTGCGCTTGTCTGGAGATTGTGCAGCTCAAGCCACTAAGTCGGTGTTGGGACTGTCCCCAAAGTACACAGGCAAAGGAAGCGCAGCTTGAGTGGATTCCCGTCAACAGTCGCCTTTGCGCTGTCAGGCACGAAGGTGAGGCTAGAGCATCGACAGGCGCTCAGCACAAACGTGGCCTGTTTGTTGTTGTAGCATATGCTTCCACGGTCGAAAATGATTTTTACTATCAGTCAACTGACCTTTTGTACATCGCGTGGCGTACGGACTTTGTAGTACTGGATGGAAACTTGAGCGCCCCAGCAGACAGGCTAAGCGCTGACGAGCGGGATCTAGGTGGTCCACATTCTTACGGTACGCGTCGAAAGGGGAAGGCTGAACGTTCGTTCTACGCTGATAACAGCCTGTTTCTGACAAGCACTTTCTACGCTCTAAAGGTTGGTGCGCCACCTAGCGACCTCTAGTACAGAGTTAATCGTGGGCAAAGATTGATCACATGGCTGTCAGCGATCGGTGGCTTGGATGTTTCCAAGACTGAGCGAATCTGGAGCACCCGTGTAGACCCGACCATGTACTGCTGGATGTCAAGTTCGCTCCACAAATTAGTGGAAGGCCAATTCGTCGTCAACCAAATAACTAGTACGGACACAAGCGCTCTACATTTGCCAGAATGCACTTGCCTTTGGACTAAGGCCCACCTATCAGACAGCGTTGAGGCACATCGAGCACATATAGAACATCCGATGCATAAGTGCGATATTCATTTAGGTGCTAACCGCTAGGTCTCCATGAGATCAATGAAATCTCTCGACACCCGTCGGAATATTCTATCCACGTGAGTACAACTAGACCCGCGTGACTACTCGTCTGGAGCTCCGGAAGCAACTACGAGGGGAATGCGAGGCCCAGTGGAGCGACGCGTTGTCGAGACGGCACAAGTCGCTGCTGCCGGAAACTTCCAGAAGCTTTCCATTTCATCCAAGCAACTAATAGCAGGAAGTCAGGGGTAAATGAAGTAGCACGCGATGCGGTGATGAGCATGTTCATAACCTGCGACGATGGTTAGACAGCCGGGCTGAGAAATTCCAACAGCAGTCCAACTGGCAACATGCGTTGCTGACTGTCTTCGGGCTCTGCCTATGTCTGTTGGTCTGCTGACATTTCTTCGTCCTTATAAACAGAAGTCTCTTACAATATCAAGTGCACATGAAAAGTCATGAGGTCCAAACGAACTCTGTTTTGTCTCGTTTGCAGTTGGAGGTACAGCCTAGGTTACAGAGCTGACAGCTCTGCTCCGGGGATTAGTCCGAAACCTGATGCGTCAAAGTTGCTCGCAGTCACTGTACTCCGTAGACTAAGCGAAACGCACGAAAGACACGGTTTATTTGCACGCATCAGTTCAGGTTAGGATTTAGAGTGGATCGTCTGACAGAGGTTGTTTGACAACTTCCAAACGGTACAAATAATGCTAGACGCTATATCGTGTCCTGCTAAACACTTCGGAATGCGCTTTGTAGCCAGAAAATGCAAAGTGCTTCTGCAGGATTGCTGTGATCGCGTAGATCTGATGTTAGACAAAGTAGTCATGGAGGCTGTTGACCGGTTTGTATACCTGGGGAGCTGCATCAGCGGTGGCGGAGGTGTAGGGAATGAAATAGAAGCGCGCATCTCTAAGGCAAGGACGGTAATCGCTAATCTGTGGTATCTCCGGCGACAGAGGGGTATTTCTCTGAAGCTTAACGGTCGCGTATATAAGGCGACAGTGAGAGCTGTATTACTTTACGGCAGCGAAACCTGGCCGTTCAGGGTAGAAGACGTGAACCGTCTTGAAGTATTTGACCACCGATGTCTGCGTTCAATCGCTCGTATCGGGTGGCATCAGTGTGTAGGTAACAAAGAGGTTCGGAAGCGGGTGTTTGGTAGTGATTGTTCACTCTCTGCATTTTCACGGACCTAAATGGTTAGGTCATATGTTAAGGATGCCACCTAGTCGTCTACCACACCCAGCACTCTGTAGACGCCGCGGCTGACTGGCGGAAGGCTCGAGGTGGACAGATGGTGACCTAGCGTAGAGAAACGAAATCGTTTACGAAGAGGTAGACCACTGCAGTTCGGGTTCGCCTCCCAGGCTTTGGCTCTTTCGACTATCAGAGCCGGTAGCTGGGAATTTCAGGTGATATGGGGGTTAATGGGACTTGGTGTCATGATTGTTTTCGTTGTTTGGCCGAGTTGTCTGTGAAGTGAGTGCATTTAATGACGTGATGCAGTGAAAGCCGTAAGGGGCTACATTGCCGATGATTCCTTACTTTTATTTACAGCTCGATTGTCTATTCGCAAGGTGTAGGCAGCTTGAGGTTGAACGTTTGAATACAGACGTAGCCATTTTTGTAGGTAGGCTCCTTCAGATCCCCTTTTGTTTTCGTTCTCTTCCCGTGCACGGTTTGCTTTTCATCTTTATGGTTGTTTGGCAGTGAACAATCAGTGTGAATCGCTGATGACTTGCTGTTCCTGAAAATGATGCATGATGATAATGATGATGAGAACGAAATACACATCCGTGGGGAGGAATCTGGGTTTCGCCATGGCTGCTTTGATAACATCTTCACACTAAGTCAGATGCTTGGACTTCACCATTCACGTCGATGGCCAATGGTTGTTATCTTCCTGGAAATCCGAGGAAGCTTCGATTCAGTGGACACAGATGCACACTGGGGCTGTCTAACGAGTAATGGTGTGCCTGAGAGGTATGTGAAAATCCTGAAAGCAATTTACTGCGAGACCACGTGCAGGGATTATGGCAACATACTGCCAACCCTGAGTATCTAGAGTGCGACAGGTGTTCAGTTTCTCTCTTCCTACTAAACTTTACAGCAGACGAGATCTCAGAGTGTGCCATAAGACACTGCGAGTATGGTGTGGAATTGCTACCAGGGAGTCGACTTCGATACATGGAATGTGCAGACAACACTGTCCTAATCTGTGACGGATCACAGGGAGGTCCAGACCATCTTACGCAGACTAGAGGTTCCAGTGCGTCAATGCGGTGTGACCCTGGCACCCACTAAGTACAAGGTGCCGTTGCAAAAATGGCAAGACCCTGCATCTGCTCTCACCATTAGCAATTGGTCGTTGAAGTCAGTTAAGAAGTTCGCCTACCTTGGGAGCCGTATCACTATCTACGGAATATCTGCCGAAGTCACGGATCACATAGTAGAAGCTCAGATGACCATTACCGATTTACGCCATCTGTGGCGTATACGTGACTTCAATCTTCCTATGGAAGGCCGAGCGTATGATGCCACCGTAAAGATGGTCCTATTGTACGGCTCCGAAACCGGGTTTACCCGCGAAGAGGGTATTCATACATCATCGGTGTCTCCGAAGCATTAGCGGCATGTGGTGGGAACACCGTGTGAGCGGTGACGAGGTTCGTCGACTGGCTTCGGAACGGATAAACTCTGTCGATCGTTAGTAATACTTATCTCGTCCTATAGGCTTCGTTGGCTAAACCACATCTTACGAATGCCAACTGATGGCCTTACTCTCACATGCAGCTCTGTTGTTTGTTTGCAAGGTGCAGGCACTTTGATATTGAACGTTTGAATATAGACGCAGTTATTTTCAGTGGTTAGGTCCCTTCCCGTCCCCATTTTCTTCCTTCTTTCTTCCTATATAGGGTTTGCTTTTTCTTCATGGTTGTGCGGCAGTTAAGCATTAGTGTAAACCACTGATGTATTGCTGTCTATGATGATGGCCTAATACATCGTGCCCTGTTTGTGAGTGGTAGGTCAAGTTGTAAGCACCCAGAGTGATTTGAGTTCGGAGTATGAAGACACTCATATTGGGGTTTGCTTCAGTAGAGCACCCCCGAATTCCTGACTGGAATCCGAAGGACAATGAACTCCTCTGGCTGCGGACGCTGTGCGATATGGCAAGGAGTAGTAGTTAATGGCGCTCGTGTTGCGTACTTCTGTAGGTGTTAAAGTAAGTTGTCTTGCTTCTCTCTCTGCACCTTTTCCTTTTTTGCCCAATGCAATACCTTTCATTCTTCTCATACTATAGCATGTTTACCATTTCATGTGGTCTTCGCGTGTGGAGGTGAAACGTTTACTGCTGTGTGCCTGTTTCAAGTACCCCATGTATACACACGTGTACAGTTAAAAAGAGGCACATACAGAGTGGTGAACGACTTAGTATAAAGTTTCAAATCTATTTTGGGATCCACTATCAAACAAATAAATGTGCCCGAATGAGATTGTTGTGTCAGTCTGTCTTAGGTCGCCTTTCGCTTCAACGTCAAAGATGCCGACGTACTAGCTGTCTACATGTACGTGTCGACTGAATGTACCCTGCGAACAGACCTCGTATACAAGTGGTCCACCTATCATTTTCGTCCGTGCATCCACTTTCGCACGGCCCGTGTTAACCTTGTGACCTGTATCTACGCAGTGGTCCCACAGTGGCGATCAAGAGTTGGCCCATCGCATCGCTGATGTGTGCGTGTGATATGTGCGTAGCTGTTCGCCTGTATCATCCGCAGAATGTTGGTCATAGCCTAGATATGGAATCGTACAGATCACGCCAAACTGCGCATGCAGTTTTACATGATTCCTGGCGTTCACCAAAGCTGAACGGGGTGTTCAGTTCGGCTTGTATGATATTTGGATGTCTAGTGGTTGCAGCATCAGTTGTGCCTCATCAGATGTGCCGTGAAAGTGAGGAATTATCATTCGTGTTCTGTTCTGCATATCCAGCTCATGTGGCCCCTTTGATAGAAACCCTTGTGAAAACAATGGGTATTCATTGGAAGTGGACAGTTGGAACAGATTTTCTCGTTCTTGTCGTCTAAGATCCGATGAGCTACGGTGCGCGTCTGCACTTCAGAAGAACGTCGTCAAGCAGCTTCTAAGGTGTGTATGACCGGGTTGTTAGTGAAACAAGTGCGAGGCGATGAAATCCGCAAGGAAGTTGTCTTAAAGATGACGCCTCACTTCCACTTAACTCAGATGTTTGTTCACAAGATGTACGCACCTTGACGATGAACGTTTGGATACAGACGTAGTTATTTTTAGTAGTTGAGTCCTTTTCCGTCTTTACCTGCTTACCCTTACTGTACAGGGTTTGCCATTTTATTCATGGTTGTGACAGACAGGCGTTAACGAAAACCACTGAGGTAGTGCTGTCTATGATGATTTTAAGGTGACGGATGCTACTGAGCTTAAAAATGACATCAGTTATCGGTTTACAACAGATAATAGTTCCAAGCTTGCCGTCAGGTCTTCTTATAACTGGTATATCGAGGGACGCTAGGCGTGATTTTTTCTCTTCGTGTCTAAAGGTCACTTTATTTATGGCATATATACAAGTGCATATATACATACATACATGGTTGGCGGTATCCGATTCGGATTAGCCTGTCACAGTGACCGAAGCCAAAGGACGCCTGCGCTTATCCATCATTGCAACTGGCTTGCGCTGCACCAATTGCAGTTCCACCAACACACCACATATCCAGGTTAGTGCAACCTAAAGAAGATGGGGATGAAAAGCAAATTTCTCGCTCAACTATGAAAAGCCAGGCAGACCATTCATCATACAATGCACCAACAAAGCCGAAGAAAAGAATGGATAGAAGTCCACAGACACTCACGCATCTGCTTTTTGTCTGGCTGCTCCCCTTCGGCCAATCTGACAAGGTTGAACCCGCAAGGACCGAAGTCACAGTCAGCACAGCCCTCAGGATCTAAACAGCACGCAAGCCTGACCACCACGCCAAGGTAGCAGAAACGGTCAGGACATACATACATACGTACACGCATATATGTATGCGTGATGTGGTTGTTTTTGTTTAAAACTGCCTCCGACGTTCTTACTTAGTGCCATCATTTCTTCTGCTGTACACTAACTGGCTGCAGGTCAAACTCCGTGGCCAAGGTTCACTGATACCAAGGGGTTATATATCGCCCTCGTTCAGACAGTGACGCGTTTCTACCACTTAGGCATTGTTAATTTTTCTCAGCCTTACTCCCACTTACTCGTTATAGAGAATTTAAATAATGATATTGGTTTTCAGGGAAATTTTCGATGGAGAACTATTCGCGGTGGTGCTACAAGGAGTAAGCTCAATACAAGAACACATCCGAGAGACACCGTACAAGACAAACATCTTTGTTGACACTCATTAACACTAACGATGAACTAAGTAAACCGACAAATCACCTTATTCCCTCCCCCAACATTCCATTTTTAATGGACACAGCAACACGACCAGAGGCAACCAGCCCGCAACCTTAATCGGACCGATTATGGTGGCTTAAAAAACCATACGAGCACACCTTACATGAGGGGAGCTTCCAAATAAAGTCAAGATCTTCGGAGTGTGTCGTATACAACTCGGGAGCTTACGAACAGCTGTTTACACTTGCCCCTACCATGTGGTACTGGCCATCTCCTTGACCTCTGTGCATAATTAGTCGTGACATAAAGACAACAACGTAAATGAGGATACCGAAGCGTTATTTTTAAAGACCGCAGTCGATGCAAATAAGAAACCCGCTGTATCTACCTTAACATACAATCCAGTATTCAAAAACCCGCAGACAAATGTATGCCGCATCGGTGTAAAACTCCGTCCCCAACCTTGTCGCCACGCCAAGCAAACGGCGGCTACTTCAGTAGCACACCAGACCTCCGAAATGTTTAGACTATTGCGCCGCTGTCTCAAAACACAGTACGTTATCTGCGTCCAGCCCGCTGCTAGACATTTCAACATCCCATTTTAGGAACAACTTTTGGTGATGTACAGTGCTACGTTCAAAGTCCGAAGCGTTTAGTTTAACGGGCCTAGAACACTCACCACCAGAATACTGAAAAAAAGTATTCCATGTATCCGGAGAAATCATTTCATGAGTGGTTTAAGTGAATCCTCTTTGAGGGTGCCATATCAACTTCGTGGGAGGAGGCTAACGTAATTCCTACTCATAAAGCAGGTGCTCGTCAGTTGCATGCCAGCTGCTGACCGACCAATCTAACGAGCACCCAGTATAGGAAAAGACTGTGTAATCAAGTACACAATAGTAGAGAGATCAGTACGGATATCCACCAAATCGCTTGTGACTGTCACACTTTTTTTGCTGAACAATCTGAGGTCAAAAATCACGGCCTAACTCAGGACGCCACCCCCTTTGATTCCGCCATGGTGTTTGACTGAACCACTCATGGTCTACCGTTACACAAACTAGAGACGAAAGACGATCAGGGTGAGGTTCAGTGTTAGGTGGAATGTGGCCTCGCCATCTCTTATGCACCCACCTCAGCGAATGCGCGTCAAGGCTCGACATACATCGGCCTTAAAAGGACAAAAACGCATTGGAAAGTGTTCAGCTGGCCAGGATAGGAACAGTATTGAACATTTGAAACGTCGGGTGGACGCCAAACTGGATCATTCTTGATGTTTACCCGTTAGAATACCAGACTTCAAAGCGAATTTGCCCACAATGTTACATTCCCCTGCAGGAACTAAAGCAAAATCTTTTGGGTCTGTAGACCAAAACCGACTGCGAGACCACGAGGAGTAGAGCAAGTTCAGGAGCCGATTTGTCGTTGAAGAACGAACTTCTCTGTCTCACTGAACATGCTATCACAAGTCGTTGTCAATGTGCTGTCAGACAATTTTTTAGCTGGAGTGTTCACCATGATAAGTACCCTTGGTTAATACACCCTCGAACATCTCGCCGTTCCTTTGGTGACAATGTGAACTACAAATGCGGCGCTACGTCAGGTCTTTCATTATCACTTTCCAGAGAAACCGATACTTGCAACACACTGGATGAAAACTGAGCCGACTGGGGGAACATGGGCTGCCAGCTTCACACTCCCGCGTCAAGTACTGAAAAATTCCTTTAGGCGGAGAGGACTCCCTGTTTCGCGTCAAGTGGCTCCATTGGTTTTCATTAATCCAAAGTTCATGCACGCGAGTTATTGTACCACTAGCGAAAAGCACCCACCGGCGCGACCCGAGGTCCACAGAAATCGCGGAGTCAGCGTGCGGTTTAAATTTATTCGACAGGTTGGTGATGCCGTTGACCATGTCGGTCGTAACCGGTGGGTACGCTACCAGGTAAAATGAACAGTGAATGGACAACGGACGACAACCTCGTCTAGACCTAAGTTATGAGACAAACAAAAAGCATACCCGGGAGACTTAACAAATGAAATATGAAAGTTAATTGGAACTCACTTTGTCAACTGAAGTAGAGATGTAAACGACCGGCCTGTCCCAACACTTTGATGTTATTAACTCACGTTCGATGCAGTTCAACATTTCAATATGTTTGTCAAGCCGCGAGGAAGAAGACAGATCAATTTTCTTCCAATTGTGTTCGTAACGGAATTTCAGACACGTAAGAAATATGTGACACAAACCACCCCCGGGTTTAAAGTCCATGAAACACTTCGCAGGAAGTTTAACGAACGACTTTGACTGAAGAAAAAACATTAAAACAGTCGAATAGGCTTACACTGCGCAGAAGAGTAGATTCTTGAAACTGCAGGAGCTGAAAACAGAGCGTGGCAAGGCTTTTGTTTGTTGGTGGCTCAGACTGAGTAAACTTCTTATGATTCCTCGTAAGCCATGTGCGCACGGGATCAAAGGTTGCAATTATTTCCGGGTTTTCGTAAAACCTCGTAGAGGGATTACCGTCCTTTGGGCGCGTCAAACCCATCAACGAAGCTACTCAACTATGGACAGAAGGGACCAACGACTATTAAACTCCAGTGGCGCATTAAAACAAACACTGGAGGACTGACATTCAGTTCAGTCCAATTTAGTTTCCAAAACGAAGCAGCTTGATCCAGAAACTGTTTAGTTTCTTACACCAATGGACGTCTGAGGCTACCCTGTGTTGTGAAGATAAGTGAAATTAATCGCACCCATGAGTGATCAATTCAGTTCGATTTGTGGCGTCTACAATTCACAGCCATATTTTTAATTAATTTTCGCACGTTTTGTGTATGCCGTTTTTCTAACTTCATCCATACACTGGTTAGAAGGCGTCACCATCGGTTTTTGAATTGCATTTGCAACAAGAATAAACGGGAGTTTAATCGCACCGCCTTTGTCCTCTCTCTTTGCGAGGGTTTTCGATTGGTGAATTAATTGCACGGTGAAAATTTTCTGCTCCGCATATCTGCTGACTTATCACCGATCAACGTTTGCCAACTTATACCACGCGTGGAATTATTTATCCGACGTCATCCGGGCCTATGTTCTGGCGCTGTGTTTCTCTCGTACGGTGATCTGTTCACCTCAAGAGGTCTCGACTTGTCAGTGCGTCGTCCCATTTCTTATTGATGTGTATCCAACTTTATTTGTACGTACCCCTCTTACAACTATCCGTTGCCGCCACAGCTATCCTGTGGTGTTATATTCTGGTTGTTTTTATCACTAGACCGAATAGGCCATTACAAAATCAATTTATTGCACAGGACAAATGACGATTGCCAAACCAGAGTGTCCATATATTTGCACCAATAAGCCGGAGGCCCCCAACACCTCAGGCGAGCCACCAGATAAACAGCTGTGAAGTTTAAGTTGCCGGTACCTTCAGAACGAAACAAATCAACAGCCGCAGCCGATCCTGAAAAGGAATAAAACGAGCTATAAATCCATGACCATTGTGTGTTTCATACTTACGGCCTTCACTTTGAGGTACTTAGACTAACTCTACAAATGAATGGATAAATTAAAAACAGCGTTAACAATAATGGCAAATAAAAATGAGTTGATCAACTCAAATCTACAAAAAAGTACCGAAGAAGCTCACTCAAACTAACATCTCGTAGCAGGTCAGAGAAGAGGTATGGTCAGCATTTTTCACACTCTCCCATGAACTCTTTTAATCTTTCAGAGGATTGTAAACATTGCGGAAGCATGTTCCAGCGTATGGTAACCCAACACAGGAAGAAGTTAGCCTCAATCAATGCAGCAACTTCTTTCTTCTCCAACTTAAGGCGGTGGCCTCGGAGGCATGAATATGTGCGCATATTTATCAAAGATTCCGCTTCGGCTCCGGTTATCCTAAAGATCTTGAACGCTTTTGCCAGGTCCATTTTGACTCCTCTTCGCTCGAGAGAATACAGATCAAGTTCTTTTAGTCTGTCTTCATACGAGTTATCCCGCATTCTCTCCAGCAGATTTGTAAAACACCTCTGAACGTTCCCGAGTATCTTCGTGTCTTTTACAATGTGCGAGCTCCAGACCTACACGCAATATCCCAGGTGTGGCTCGCGTACACCTTGAATGGGGGAAACTGTACCAACAGCCTTCCTGATGCGAATGTCTTCCCCAACGGCACTGTGTTCCCTTTTCAGGCCGGCACCAAACACGGCTTGGAGACTCCGAGGTTCCCCGCTATGAGTACGACAAGCCTTTTGCTGTCACTACCTTCCTCATCTCCCTCTACTCACCCTCCCTACCCAGAAGTCTGGTTGACCCTGACTACACCCGTCCACATCCACCGCCTTAGAACAGAATTCAGATTTTCCTACATGCTCATGTGCTTCACATCATCAGCACGGATGTAGCAGGGACATTTCAAGTCTTTAGTCAGATAACTGATAAACACCACTAACAGTAGTGACCATAGCACTCACACCTGAGGTGCTCCACTAACCCCATACTTTCTGTGGGCCGTTCTCCTGTCACTTTATATGGAAGGTGCGATTCCCCAAGAAGTGATGTATCTGTCACATCAGCCTTAAATGACGGCAAGATATCCCTGGTTTGAGGTATAGTGATCGGTGACTCGCTGAATCGAATGCTTCCCAAAGGCCAAGTAGCAAGCCTGAATTCCCCCCAATCCAACCTCGCCGTGATCTCACCAAGCAAGCAAGCGAGGTGAATGAAACAAGACCTATGCTCCACGAGCCCGCGTTGGTTTGCGCAGAATGGCCTATTCTCATTGGTATGCCTAATAATCCCACTCTTGATAATTCTTTCCGGCAGTTTCAAAACAACTGATATGAGTCATACCGGTCGGTAGTTTCCAACCAAGGGTTTCTTACCCCCGTTACGGACGGGAACAACCCCTGCCCTCCTACACTCATATTTGATGATGGTCTTCTGGAAGGTGACCTTAAATAGTCAAGTGATACGCTCCGTGTACAACGTCACTTAGAGGTCTTATTATCATTGCATCGGCACTGTCCGGCCCCATCGCTTTATTTGCGTCTAGTCTATCCAGTCGATCCTTTATCTATTCCCATCCTATTTCACCTTCTTCCAGCAAGGCTCCTCTTGCAATACTTGTGCTCAGCCCAGCTGCGGATGTTCCAGAGTCCGAAAGATGTACCGCTTACAAAAACCGACAGAAAATCTACGTTTTGTGGCTTTGATTCAACACTACTGCCCTTAATATCAACAGCGCTACCAAGCCCTAGTCAAATGCCCCCTTTGAGTTGGACCTAGCTAAACAAGACGCTGGGGTTCTTATGACTGTTCTCTGTCAACTTCAGTTCAAAATTTGCCCTAGATCCATTCAGTACTTCGGAATACCTCCTTATAGCCACCCTTTACTGCAAAACCTGGTATACTCCCCATAGTGTTTGAAAAACGTTCAGGCTCTCCGTTTTCGCCTCTGCACATATTTTCGCACACCTTCCCACAGGAAAAACTTGTCTTCATGTGGACTACGTCTTGTTAGGGTATGCGTGTGAGTTAGTTGCACAAGATTATCGTTAATTATGGCTCGGGCTGCTGAGGCGTCACTAGTGCCATAACAGTCAAACCGACCCAAATGTTCCTCATCCCAACCGAGTTGCTGGATATTCCTCCTCGTAAAGGATCTACAAAACCGGATGGAGGTTTGTCCGAGACACATTCGAACTACACGTGTATGAAGCCGTGATCACTGTTGCCCAAGGGAATGCCCAAATTCCAGTCCAAAAGATCATCCGGCTTTCATGTAAAAACAAGGTATGAATCTGTAGCGGTATGAAAATCCACACCGAGTGGCTTCATTGATATGAGTCTAATACCTTCTGCTTCGGAAGGTCTATAAATGTTCCCATGAAAGTACCACTAGCAACATGCATCAGGCTCAAACCCACCTAAGGGACAGCTGTTAAAATTTAAACATGATGAACACGAATGCGAATAACTGCTACGAACAACGGTGAACGAATAACGTGAACAAAGCCCCTTTCCGATTGGTCACCCCAAACCGCGATCGACAAGAACCAATGAGAACACGGACAAAGCAGACACCGGATAGCGATGTATTTAGCCATCAGACGCTTTGCGAATTTACATAGGAAACTGGTCTGTATTTATAGAAAATCGTTGACCTTGCTGTGGCGTGAGTGCGCGAAGAAATATTTGAATCCCACGCCAAAGCATATCTCAGTAACGGATTACGTTATCCGATTTTTGACAGCAGAATCGAATTCTACGGGTCAGGTTTACCCTGGCCCTAACACCTCCCCTTTGAAGATGTTGACCGTACGATGGAAGTCGGGGGTTCACCTGCAGAGGCGTCATTGGCCGTCGCACTCTATCGGTCCATCTTCTAGGGAGCAGTTCATGTGGCGGCCTTTGAATGTTGGGAGTCGTTGTTGCGGGCTGTGAGTGAGGAAGACCAAACGCTTCCATCAGGATCTCCAACGGAACATCGTTCTCGCCTTGTGATGGTTCAGTAATACTGTTGGGATGTAGC
Organism: Paragonimus westermani; assembly: GCA_008508345.1. NCBI lineage: Eukaryota > Metazoa > Platyhelminthes > Trematoda > Plagiorchiida > Troglotrematidae > Paragonimus > Paragonimus westermani. The sequence goes on from QNGE01000874.1 coordinate 13,744, forward strand.
TGGTTGGCATGGCGTATCCAAACATCCGTTCCGACTTGAACTTCATAAATGACGTTGCCCAACCTTCTGCAAATTCGGCCCACGGACCATTTAGCAGAACCGCTGCGAAAATCCCGGGCCAGGACGTTCTGGTCACTGTTGAAGTGTGGGTGTTTTACGCCGTGTCGTTGGTTGAACCTCCTTTCCATCGCTGCATTCTTGGAACTTGGAACGGCGACCGTTGGACGGATGGAGTCTAGCAGTAATCGGGTTTTGCGTCCAATAAGAGCCTCTGCCGGCGATATTCCGTCGGGTGTTTATGGATTTGGAGTCGCCTGATAATGCATTAGAAATGTTTCTAGAACTTCCACTGTCGTTCCCTCCACCTGAGCTTTCTGAATGGCACGTTTGAACGTGCCCACGAAGCGCTCCGCCTGGCCGTTGGACTGGGGATGTTAAGGCGACGATCGGATATGATTATCAGTGTTCTGATGGCAGAAGTCAGCACATACGGAGGAAGTGAATTGTGTTCCGTTGTCGCTGACCAGAGTCGTTGGGCATCCGAAACGGCTGAACATTATTCGGAGTTGTAGGACGGTTGATCCTGTGGTGGTGCTTGGCATTAGGACAACTTCTGGCCACTTGGAATAAGCGTTCACGGCAATCAGGAAGTTTTGACCGTGCAGAGGCCCAGCAAAATCCAAGTGTACCCGCGACCACGGAGCCGTAGGAATTGGCCAAGATTCCAGTGGGGCTTCTGGGGATGCTTCAGATGTATAAGCACAGCCGTGGCAGGATCTGACAAGTTGCTCCAGTTGTTCATCCATTCCGGGTCAGTAGACGTAACCGCGGGCCAACGCCTTCATACGGTTGATGCCAGGGTGGCCGACATGAAGTTGGCGAATCACTCTAGGCTGAAGTTCCGGCGGGATGACGACACGTTCTCCAAACAGCACACAGCCATTGAGAGTTGAAATAGCGGAAAGTCTGCGGAAAAACTGCGCCAGGTCACCCGTTAGTCCTCTATCCGGCCAGCGGTTCTGATTGTAAGATATCACAGACTGCAATGTCTGGTCTCGTAGAGTTGCTTCAGCAACCAGCTCGGCCGTGATCGGGAGTGTCCGGATGGCTTCGGGGAACACTTGATTGACCTCCGCTTCGAAGGATACCGCCGCAATCAATGCCTCTTCGGGATCGGACGTTTGTGAGCCAAGCAGGCGAGAGAGAACATCTGCCTGTCCTATGCTCGGTGTTGAGGCGTACCATGTGTCGAAGTCGTAGTTCAGCACAGTCGTTGCCCATCTCTGAAGGCGGTTGGCCGTGTAGATCGGTATATCTTTCTTTGATCCAAAGACAGCGAGCAGCGGTTTGTGGTCCGTCAGCAGGATGAAGTGCCGGCCAAATAGCATCTTGTGAAAACGCTTCACTGCGAAAACAATAGCGAGCGCTTCTTTCTCGATCTGTCCGTAGTTCTTTTCTGCTGATGACAAGGAGCGGGCAGCATGAGAGGCTGCTTTTTGAGATCCATCAGGGTAAAGGTGTGAGAGAACCGCTCTCACTCCATAGCTTGAGGCGTCCGATGAGGCCACGATTTGGAGAGTGGGATCGAAATGCGTCAGCAGGTTATCGGAGTTGGGCATTTTTTTACTTCCTCAAATGAGTTCTGGCATTCGGTTGACCAGTTCCAGGAGACATCCTTCGTCAACAGTCTGTTCAGTGGTGGTTGGACGCGATGCATGGCGGGCATGAACCCGCTGTAGTGACTTACGAGACCCAAGAATGAACGTAGGGTAGGTACGTCCGACGCTGGTGGCATCTCGATAACAGCCTGAATGTTGTTTGGATCTGGGCGGCGGCCGTGACGATCGATGATGAAGCCAAGGTATTTGATTGAGTGCATAAGTAAATTATACTTATCCTGGCGAATACGGAAGCGTATTCGGCTATGCGTCCAAGAACCAGGTTCAAGCGTTCTGTCAATTCTGCTTCATCCCCCCGGTCACAACGATGTCGTCCAGATAGGCGACTGCTCCTGAAATATCAGTCAACATGGTATTCATAATCTGTTGAAAGACTGCCGGCGCAGTCTTCACGCCAAATGGGAGGCGCTGATACTGTAGCAGACCGCGATGGGTGTTGATGGTGAGCGGCTCCTTGGAAGCTTCCGCGACTTCCACTTGTAGGTAGGCATCCGTCAGGTCCAACTTTGCGAAGAGCTTGCCGCCGTTCATCTTCGCGAATAGATCATCGGGCAGCGGGAGAGGATACTGGTGCATATCCAAGGAAGAATTTAGGCCTGTGGAGAAGTCGGCGCAACTTCTCACTACTCCATTGGGCTTGTTTACGACGACGATCGGTGCGGCCCAAGCGGAATAGCTGACTGGTTTCAGGACACCAGCTTCTTGTAGGCGATCGAGTTCCTTGTCCACGAGAGGTAGGGCTGCATACGGCACTGGAAGTTTCGGTCGAAAAACGGGTCTTGCGCTTGGAAGGAGGTGCAAGACGGCATTCGTTTTGGTGCAACGTCCTAAGCCTTCCTGGAAGACTGCAGTGTGCTTTCGACACAAGTGGTCGTGATACCGGGAGGACTGGTAGCGTGAAGTGATACCACTGGACCGACATTGATTGAGCCACCGTTTCCCCAGCGGCTAGTGGGCGTCCCCAACAAGTTCATCACATCAATCCAGTCCAGCCCCAACGGGTCCAACTTCGGTTGCTCCGTGAGGTAGCAGCTGCCTTTGAATTGGAAGTCCCCGAATGAGATTTCACGGGCTAGCTCACCGGATAACCTCAGAGCGCCACCTGAAGCATTTCGAGCACTCTGTGTAGTCGGACGCACGACAGGTCAACTCATCTTGTTCCATGTCCTCCTTGATATGATAGTGATGTCGGAGACGGTGTCAACTTGTAGCCGAACTGCGGTACCGTTGAGTGTCAGCGTAATATTCTTCCGCCTGGAAGTATAATCGACCAAGAAAGTGGCGAAGATGGAGTGTGATTGTCGGGCCGACTTCTGGAATCGTTGACCGCTGGACTTCGATCTTGGTCGTGAGATAAATTGCTTGTCAGCTCGGCAATGGTCTTCCTTGTGGCCTCGACGATTGCATTTCTGGCACTTGTGTTTATGGAATGGACACAAGCGCACATAATGCCAATCCCCGCATTGCCAACAGGGAGTCGAAGGCTTTGAATGTCGTTCATGGTTGAGTGGTCGCGATCCACCAGGGTGAGGATGACCAGCGTGTATTGATTGAATGGTCAAAGATGTTGGAGGTTTCACTGACTGCTGGATCAACATTGTGTCATGTTTGAGGTTGACCAACCTCTGGCATTCAGTGGTGATCCTCTATGACGTCATCTCCGGGTCATGTTCCATCTTGTTCAGGATACGAGTGCGAATGTCAGCATCTGGAGGTGACTGAAGACCGCATACAAAAATTAGTGTTTTGAATTGATCATCGGTCATGGAGGAGAGCCTGAAGCGCTCGCACTCTCGATTGACGTTTCCGGCATAGGTGACAAAATCTTCGGATTGGCTCTTGGTCAGCTGGAAACACTGATACCGGATGTTGAACAGTGATGATTGTTCACCGAAGATTTGGCTGAGACACTTGACTGTATCACTGAAGGAGACATCGCGAGCATCCTCTGGCGAAATGAAGTTCGTATAGCGTTTGAACTCCAGGGGACCAAGTTTGCGTAGAAGTCGGACACGTTGGGCATCATCGGCAACGGCCAGCCCCACCTCAAATACGTCTTCATGTTTTCGATACCAGATATCGAAATGGACACCAGAGGATTGATCAAAATGGAACTCTGAGATCGAGTTTCCGATGGACCCGATCAGCAGCCGCGATTGTTAAGTGGTGCCGGAAGCCGGAACCTGCATAGTCAGGTTCTGCGTCAACGTCTCGATCAGCTTCAGTTGCGCCTTCTCGAATTAAGCCTGTTGTTTTTGCAAAATGACCGTCAGCGCTTCTGCGGTTATTGACATCGTGGATTCTTACTGCAGAATAAAGAAAGACGCCGTCGCCAGTTGTTGTATCTCGATCCTACTGAACACGAATGCGAATAACTGCTACGAACAACGGTGAACGAATAACGTGAACAAAGCCCCTTTCCGATTGGTCACCCCAAACCGCGATCGACAAGAACCAATGAGAACACGGACAAAGCAGACTCCGGATAGCGATGTATTTAGCCATCAGACGCTTTGCGAATTTACATAGGAAACTGGTCTGTATTTATAGAAAATCGTTGACCTTGCTGTGGCGTGAGCGCGCGAAGAAATATTTGAATCCCACGCCGAAGCATATCTCAGTAACGGATTACGTTATCCGATTTTTGACAGCAGAATCGAATTCTACGGGTCAAGTTCACCGTGGCTCTAACACGGTAAAATTTCTCACCTTGTATGTTCTCCATGGATGGCCGCTCACCTTTTAATAACACTGAAGAAGTGCTGATCTTCTCACTGAATAAACGACAGGCTTCCATAAACACTCAGAACCAGTGACGTTGTTCTGCCATCCGTTGTGCGTGAGCTTAATATTGGGTTATTTTTCACTCCAAACTCCTCTCCTTGGCGTCGGTCCTAACGCCGCTTTAGTGACAAACTAAGACCTTCGTCCATTCTAGCATCTTTCCCGTCTGCTCTGTGGATTGAATGCCAAGAAGGGAAACAATTGTTCATGGGCATGCCCCCCCGTAACCAGGGCACAATGATCGCAATGACATCTTTCCCTGACGGTTCTTCTGAAAGCTCACCCATTTATTCCCCAGGCTACCAGCACCGTTATACAAGCCCCACAGGGACTTGTCACAACAACCTTTTGATTCATCTTCCTTGAGCCTAGAAGCGTGTTCATGAGTGATTATGAACATATGATTTAGTACTTTGGGCTTGCTTGTTTTTCTGAGTTGGTATTATTCATCCAGCTTGTTGTGCGTGCCAGATTGCTCGTTTGCGGCCGATGAGAGCGAAAGAAATGGTGCCATCCCACGAATTTCGTATTCTGGCTTGTTTCTGAAAGTTGTAAGCAAACTATTTAGGTCAAATACTGAATTTACACACATAATCTCCAACATGTGGTCACCAAGTCTATTTAAGTCTTGTACACCGGCTCCCCGATATACCACAACTAAGTTTCATGGTTGCTATGCTTCGGTTGTCAGCACGATTTTGTCGGTAACTCGAATGTTGATCACGTTCTGTTCCAGCATCACAACGTAAGGAAAGCACATGGGACTTGCTGAGAACCACATGCATTTGTTTCCGCTTTGCCCACCAGTGAGCAACCCGCGACAATAAACACGGGGGTAAAACTCATTATAAATTCCACGACCGAGGACATTATTCTCTTGCATGGCGTATGCAGTAGGATCATCTACGGCTTCTCCAAAATCTTAAACTCCCTGTGATGTGAGAGTTGTGTTACCAATACCGCCGTACCTGTTCATGTAACCTCAGGAATGTAAATCTGCCACAGGCGACTAACAGAGAAATTAGTGTGTTAGTGTGGGCACCTAGGCTATACTCGTGGCTTTACAGTGAGTCTATGTCGTTTTCACTGTACTAACAATGTTTTGGCTATCACCTTTGAGGAAGTCGCCCAACCACTCGGGCGCTTGTTTGAATTCTGAAGGTCGGCCGGATTTTTTGTCGACATCCACCATCATTTGACGGCTAGCATGTAGTTTCACTGAGGGGTCTCCCATGTCCACCTCCTTAACATATTTACTCGTTTACGTTGAGGCCTGCTTGTCCAACCGTGAGCAAATCAATATATAAAGTCTGCTTATAGACCCACGGTCTTCTCGCCATGTTCCCTGATCGCATTGGCGTGAGGCTGAAGAAGTGTTGGGCACACGAACCGAGGAGCAAGGAAATAACCTTGAGATATTAGTTAGCCCGTCCCATTGATCAATTCCCTCACCTTCTGGTATTTGGTGCAGTCAGTTTCAAACGCCGCCTTGAACAGTTTCATATCCGTACGTTTATATACACTCGAAGGTGGCAGCAAATTTCGCGCTCTAGTTCCACTAATTTCCAATCACTTGTGTCCGTTCGAAATCATCCGTGTGCAATTTAATCATGCAGTCGGATATCTCCTTTTCCGAGCAGGAGCTGGGCGATGACGAACGCTTTAAGATTTCGCTTCAAGCGTTATGTTTCCGACGACCCAGTGTACCGGCTAGCGCAGTTGCGGCTGTAATTCCGGTTGACGGACACCAGTGAACGAGTTCACATACTCAGCTACTGCACTGTCATTCACATTTTGCGTGAAGGATTCGGTGGTTGAACCACCGAAGAGTTGAGCCTATTATACATTAGATAACATAATCTTAGAGCGTGTCGTCTTGTCAGTGAGAAACCGACCGGAGCAGGCCCTCAGCAACCTTCGGCTGGGAATCTTACACCGTCTCTGATGCTTTCCAAACCTCGGAAGGCTGGTGAATACCGCAAGATCGATGCCAAACTCATTCACCACTCCTGGATGCAGAGGTTGCCCGACATCGCGCAGACAGTCACTTCCCAAATCACACTGCCGAGTTTCCCGAATGATTTGGAAAGATCTGCTGACTCAGTAATCGCGCATCTCCCTAGCAAAACGCATCGGGTGGAGGTGTACATAGGGGACATGACCGCTGCGTTAGCGGCATAAAAAGGAAAAGTCTGTCATGAAATTCATTCTCTCAATGTGAAAATCCTAAGAAATCAAGGAAGGTGCCCGAACAACAAATTAACAACCAGGCACCGATCAACAGTGGTGGACGATGGAACGGGTTGAGCTCACTCAGACAAATGGTCAGAGCAAAACAAATGTTCATCCATCGAGAAATGACGGAAATCACAAGTTACTCAAGGAAAAATATGGAAGAAAAATGTCCAATTTCGGTATTTGGAAGTTTACGGGGCTCGGACTAAATAGGGGTAAGGAAACGGTCAAAGGAGGTTGTGTAAGAACAAGGATGAGTTATGTATCTCATTTGGGGAAGAGCGTGAAGCGTAGTGCCACCTTTCAACATCAAGCAAACCTCAGCAATCTCGAAAAATAACGCAACAAACCTTGACAAAATCAACACCGGCCCCGAAAACCGGCTGGGTTTCCAAACTCAAGGTAGCACTATGAACAGCGGCAACGACCGGTTCGACGGGAGGGTCCACACATACTGCTCCACCCGTGGTGACTTGGTGTTACTCTGCAGAAGCTTCTAGAAAACAAAGTGATTCGATGTCCCGTCTTAAAGTGCCATTTGGGGTTCTTACCGACACCTGACGTACATGTCCGTGGTCACCTGGGAATAACTCGGTGATTATACCGTGGGGCCAAACTCCTCTGAAGGCTCTTTCGTGAATGAGAACTACATCGCCTACTTGAAGATCACGCGAAGCTTTCAACCACTTAATTGTAACCTGCAGCTGGAGTAAGTATTCATGCCGCCATCGTTTCCAAAACACACTAGATAAGTGCTGTGCTTGTCTCCAGCCCCGTGTGTAACGTTCGCACAATGCAACCTCATCTGTACTTAAGCCTATATTCGAGCGGAACAACAGCAAATCACTAGGGCGAAGTACCTGAGGACTATCTGGATCATCATAAACAGGCACGAGTGGCCAATCGTCCACGATTCGTTCAACTTCCACCATGTAGTTGGTAAGTGTCTCTTCATTCATTGCCTGCTGTTGCGTTACCGACGACAGAACTCGTCTCACTGTTCGGATCATTCTCTCCCAGGATCCGCCCCGATGGCTTGCACCCGGAGGATTAAAATACCAATCCATTCCTTGATTCGATAGCCTATCTGTCAACACACACTGGTCCAGTTGTCGCAGCCTTCGTTTTAGTTTTAAGTCTGCTCCAACAAATTTGGAACCGTTGTCACTGTAAATGGCGTCCGGCTTGCCCCGCCTTCCAAAAAATCGCACAAGAGCCATGGGAAAAGAATCCGTAGACACGAAATGAGCCACTTTGATGTAAATCGCCTGAGTCCGTAAACAGATAAATGTGCAGCCATACTGTCTGAGCTCGCTTCGTCCTATAGGCACCCTGAATGGGCCGAAATAATCCACCTCACAGCACCTAAATGAGTAACCGTCCGTCGATGCCCACACCGACGGAATTGGCGCCATCGTTTGAGTGCACTGCTCAGCATAAACCCCTTTACAGTGACAACACTCACTTGACACTCGTTTATCGGCCGCCATACCTTTTGAAATCCAAAACCGCCTTCTGATGCTGGCAAGTACATGGAATGCACTCATATGTCCTGCGGACTCGTGATAGTGACGTATCAAAGGACTTGTGACAGCACTGTGACTAGGAATAGTCACCAGCTCCGCATCGTCTCCATTTTCTGATCGGATTCTGCCGCCAAGATGCGGTGTTCCACCTATCAACGCTGGCAGTAATATTTCAAGCCTGCCCACCTCACGAGGATTTGCGGTGGACGATCTGAAGACCCTGAGGTCCTTGGAGAACTCGCGCTCTTGCACGAGCTTTAATAGTTTGAGACAAAAGACATTGATTTCGCCCTTACGAAGGGTTCCTACTCTGGTTGACACGCTTTGTCCAGTGGATATAACCACGGACAAAAAGTTAACGTAACGTGATAACCAAGCTATGGCCCGCAGTAACTTAGTTCAACTAGGGTACCTCGGTACCCGCTGGTCTAGTATACAATTAAAGTCAGATTTCGTGGTAAGCGCATGAGTGCGCCTAATCTCGGGGGTTCCCTTCAACAAACACGACAGGGCTGGCATTTTTGGCCACTATTCTTCTGGGATCAACAGAAATCTCGGACCCCGTAACCAGAGGTTCGTCTCCTTGGTCAAGGCCTGTGACACTCCCCTAGACGCCACATCGACCGGAATTGATTCTGAAGACAAACGCCTACACTGTGAGATAGAAGTAAGGTCGAGGATGAGTCCTACACGACTGGCAACGAAAGTTTCTACACGCGATGAGGTGTTCTGCAGGTATTGTAACACTATTGTAGAATCTTTCAATAGTAAAACGGTACGTATTGGAGTCACCTCACGAATAAAGAAATACATTGGTTTGGGCGATAGAACAGCTGCCTTCATCTCCTTATTGTTGTGCAATACCCATCTATCTTGTCTCCACGGCAAACCTATCGCAAAGTGACCATGCCTGGGTATCACACTGCTATCCGTCATTCTCAATGCTCGCTTGTCCTACACAGAGGGCTTTTTGTTCTCCGAAGTGCATCCGTCAGTGTAATCCAACTCATACATCCTTCGGATCGGATCATCCAATGATACCGGACGTACTCCAATGAGGTTTATACAGTGTTTATTCCGGGCTTCGGTGCGACATGGACCTCGGATGCTCCAGCCGAAAATTGTCTTACTCGCATAAGGCTCATTGATGCTGCCCAGTCTCTGCTTCAGCACCCAGTGTGCTTCAGGGACATCGCATCCTATCAAAATCCCCACGCCGGTTCTAGTTAAACTCTTAAAGGAAACACCCTTCAGGTGAGTCTACCTATCTACTTCTGACTGATGGACAACGTCAGCTTGAGTCACTGGCAGCTGTTTTACCGTATAAACTGAATCAGCTCTGATGGAATGCTTCTGATTCAACGATTGCAACTCAATCGACACATTATTGCACGATGTTGCAGAAGTTCCGTGTAGAGTACGGAACATCATCTGGCAGGGCTGTCCCTGCAAACCAATTGTCCTTGCAATAGAATTATCTAGCAATGTAGTGTCAGACTCGTTATCCAGAAAGGCATACTGACGCTTTCGGGCCAACCAACCTGATCGGGACGAATCCTAGACACACGCCGTTTACATTGGACGTAGCAACGCACGAGGAGCACTTTGTCGTTTCCTCTTTACCTAGTTCGGGCTTATTCTCATGAACCAACGTATTATGGCGTCGACTACAACCCGGTAACGCACATCGTATCTTTACTTCACAAGACTTGGCCACATGGTTCGCTTTTAGGCAAACGAAACAGCGTCCGGTGTTCCCCAGCATTGCCTTGCGTTGCTCCAAAGACTGACCGCTGAACCAACCGCAATCGGATATATCTTGATTGCCCTTACAAACTGGACACCTCAAGTTCACCTTCTCATAAGGCACACCTACTTCGACGTTGCACCTCGAGTATCTGATTCCAGAATTTCCAGAGGATGGTGAGTTACTCGTCCTAGTTTCTGAGCGAGCAGCCAACTGACCATACTGACTGGCAATGATTGCCAGTCTTTTGCCCACAAAACGTAAAAAATCGCTAAAATTAGGTTCTCTCCCGCACTCAGTTATACCCTCAACAACTTCTGCCCAACTTTCCTACAGATGATGAGGCAGTCGGCCAACTGCTTTAATGAGGTTTGTTGTGCAGCTTAGCTCTGCACCGTGATCTAGCTGCATTGACAACGCTTGACTGCCTTTCATTTGGCTGGCTAGTCCACGCAAGTCATCAACGTCGCCAGCAAATAACCTAGGCCTCATGAAAACCTCCTCACTTACCGCCTGCATAATATCATGTCGGTGGCCAAACTGCTGGTGCAAAATCCTCATAGCCTCTGTGAAACCCACCTCCTTTGGCAAGAGTGCACAGTGCTTAATCGCCTCTTTCGCCCTACCGCGACAATAATGCAACAAGTACGAAAGCTTCGATTCTTCGTCAAATAACTTGTCTATCACGTCACCTTAAAAATTTCTGAGAAAGGTAAGGCAGTTCTTCGGGGACCCATCGAAACTATCCACTTCAATCTTCGGAAGACAAGCTACAAGAACCAAAGGTCTGAGAGCCCGCTCTAACGACTCGAAAGGGTCTGAACGAAAGGGATTTGTTTCGGAGGCCCTAGATTGACCAGGGTGGCATGGTGTACTAAACTTAATACTGGCTGTCGGCACGGTTTAAGACTTCGCAATCGTACCCTGTCTTTTATGGAGTTCAAGCAGTCTATGTCTCACTTCTAGCTCCTCTGCCTTCAATATCAGCTCTTCCTCTGACAGGTCATCAGAAACTTCATTAGAAACATTCATCGGAGCACGTTTAGTCAAAACGGGCAAAACAGCACTGGATTTGGACACACTCTCCATCTTCTCCGGTGGGGCTACCACCGTCCTTATCGCTATCCCTGGGCCGGGTCCCTGCTTAGTTCTAGGGGCCCCAAACTAGCGACAACCATGCTCAGCAGCACTCGGTTCAGGTGGGACCCTAGCATTAAGAGAGGTGTTAGAATTACTCAAAACATTTGACATGAAAAGACCGTTCGTAAACTCTAACGAATTAGGATTACTAGAAAGGGGGACATCACCGTAGTTATGGGTAATCAAATGATTCTCGTCCAACACGGGTAATGGTTCGTGGAACATTGTAGCAGCCTCGATTGGTAAAGAAGTGCTTGATCGTCTGGTATAAAAACGCTGGTCACGGGTGGCAGGATCAGCCCCGATAACGCCATAATTGTTAGGACCGGTAGAACTTTCCACGATGTCCGACGTCGTCATTCTTGCAGAATGCCGGAATTCCATGACCGGATTGCGTTCTTATTCGTTCTAGTTAGAGAGTAAACGTCTCGGTCAGATGTTGAGGAATTCGAGTACTATTGAATCGTTCGCTAGCGATTCATGTTCATACCGATTTACGCGTAATCTGTTGATCCAGTAAATGCCCCTCGATATTCAACGACAGAGGTAATTTATCTTCGAAACGGTTAACGAGAAGGCGCTCGTAATAACTGGATTTAATACGGTTCTAATTGAATCAATGTACAAGGAAATTGTCTCTCACCTCGAATGTGAAAATCCTCAGAAATCTGCAACAGGCAAGCCGGACGTTCTGGCTTTGTGTACCCGATACAGTCGTGAACCCAGTTTGTGCAACGTGGAGACAACCGGGGAGAGCTTTCCTCAGAAGTACGGGGTTTCAACGATATTCCTATGAAAGAGGATAACAGAAACAAACGTTAGCCAAAGACCCAGTAAGACATGCACACGACTTACAGAAACGAAAACCAAAATGGCGTCATCAGCACGCTGTGTTACAAATCAAAGAAAGAAAGTGCCCGAACAACAAATTAACAACCAGGCACCGATCAACAGTGGTGGACGATGGAACGGGTTGAGCTCACTCAGACAAATGGTCAGAGCAAAACAAATGTTCATCCATCGAGAAATGACGGAAATCACAAGTTACTCAAGGAAAAATATGGAAGAAAAATGTCCAATTTCAATATTTGGAAGTTTACGGGGCTCAGACTAAATAGGGGTAAGGGAAACGGTCAAAGGAGGTTGTGTAAGAACAAGGATGAGTTATGTATCTCATTTGGGGAAGAGCGTGAAGCGTAGTGCCACCTTTCAACATCAAGCAAACCCCAACAATCTCAAAATGGCGTAACAAATCATGACATAATCAACAGTCACGTCACCCCGACCTACGGCACCGATGGTTCCTCTGCATACCGCACGCTTCCGCTCGCGACCGCGCAACGATTGCTCGTTGAAATTCCGGACGCCCGGTCGAACCGTCTCCCTCCAGGCCGTCCGGCTTAACGACAAATCTTCCCAACATCTAAAATCAATGTTACAACGTGATAGACTTACCTGCATAACATCCCGGTATCTCCGTTTTTGACCGCCAGGAGTTCGCCTACCTTTTCTCACTTGTTCGTACAAGAGCTGCTTCAGAATACGACCCCCGCCCACCCAACGAACGTGACCGAGCCTACGCAGCTGATTCAGCATCAACATTGCTTCCATCCCGTCCATCTCCGCTCGCCGCAGCACCTCAGTGTTCGGAATCATGTCCGACCACCGAATACCCAAGCTGCGCCTTAGATACTGAACATGGAAGCGGCTCGAATAGCTCACGTTCTGCTGATACAATGTCCACGTCTCACTGCCGTACAGCAGGATAGACAGCATCATTGAGCGGTAGACACACAGTTTCGTGGCCATCTTCAGGCTGTGATTCTTCCAGACACGCTTTTCAAGACGTCCAAAAGCAGCGCTAGCCTTCGTCACATGCGCTCTCAACTTGCGGTACACGAACAAATCTGTCGACAAATTGCTACCCAAGTAGCAAAAATCCCCGCAGCCATTCACAGTGTCTATAGTGGTGCAAATTTGGGTTTGGGGTACACAAGCAGCACCTCCACCAGGAGAAGGCTGAAAGAACGGAAACGTCTTACCTGTGTTGATGTCCAATCCAAACTTCGATGCTGCAGAAGCGAAGGCTGTAGCCGGTCGTTGCAGCTGTTCTTCGCCGTGTGCTATAAATCCGCCGTCATCGGCGAACAGAAGCGTGTGCATCGTTGATGTATGTAACCGGGTTGGGGCGCCCAAACGTCGGATATTCAACAGGCGCTCGTCCGTCCGGTACTCCACCTCAACATATTAGACTGTACGTTTCCGAAGGTCGCTGTACAGAAAAACTAGAGTCAGCGCCGAGCAACCTTATTCGCAGTAGCAAACTGGAGGACCACCAACAATTGGGTGTGCCCTTAGACTGCGAATTACGAAGTAGCATTTTGTGTGACGTGATGAATGCGACACAAATGAGGTTCCCTTGACGAATAAACGGCCGTGGACATTGGGCGGTAACACTATCAGAATACGGCGGATTCACGGTTGGCAGTCGGGTCTACTACAAGTACCGTATATATTCTTTCGCAGCTACAACAACATGGCACGTGTTTCCCCGCCGTAACAGAATTTTTGGTGCCAAACAGTAACGCATGGGCTCTCGGACAGAAAGCCGTTCATCCAGCATGCTGTCCCTACGGCGCACTGACATCGCCAATCTCCGTCAATCCTGTGTACTTCATAGGGCAAGCGTGCCAATCACCCTTATGATCACCGGTTCTAACGATTATGTGACATGTGGCCGATACCTTGAACGGCTGGACCCCATTCGCAGGGTGTAGGAACCAACCTGGTCACTTGCTTCAGAAAGCAGAAGGGAAAGGTTATAACAGCCACTTCGGCCGTGGAATTCTTGAGTAGACAGGTCTTCTACACTTGGTCCGACTTCCTTGGTAAATCTTCGAACTACTGCGCCGCTTCCGTCCCAACCACATGAGGGTACATTAGTCGATACAGGTAGAGTAAATGCATCCGAGTGGTATGTGAGACGGACCACTACAGGTCATCAGTCCCCAATGGGCTGCGAACCTCATGCTTCCTCCCTCCGCATTGTTATGAAAACAACAGTAACAACAGTGAATATTTCTCAACGCAACTATGAGAAGCAAACCGGAATGTGCGTGGTCCTTGCAGATTAATTCAGGCGAAATGAAGCAGCAACCAGATAGTGCTACAAACGCGGAATCTGCCGGCAAACGGCGTAATCAGAAAGAATAGAAATTTAGTCTACAAAAGTACGATGCACACGGCAAGAAAAACGTTGGTGCGCTTCTTCCATGAAGTCAGGCCAAAATGTGTGAAGGTATGTTGATTTAAATCTTAGAAGGCCATGCATCGGTAGATGTTTTACACAGTTCCAGGTCGCTCCTGGGATCTAAATACTATCAAAATAACTTGAGTATGAACGCGGAGTCAAAATGCGATGTAACTAAAGCGAACTTACTCACAATAGTTCGTGAAGGTGCGTTGGTTCAGCGTCCCACTACACTGAATGAGGCATCCAATGGATACGATCCGTAATGTCGCCTCAGTAAGATTCTTGCAGAGGTGGACAGTTGGTTATGTTGGTCTCTACCCCTCCCGAAACCTCTATTCGGGCGACACGGAACGCAGAGAAAACGCACGGCTTGAGACCTTAGATGCAAATTTTCGTGTTATTGATTGCTGAGTCAATCGATTAATCAGGTTTAGCCATGGAGTGTGCCCGTGAAGTGAAGGAAGGTGGAGAAAGTGAGGAACAGTGAAAAATATGAAATACAAAATGCTGCATAAAAACGCAACACAACTCCCCCCTGGAGGGTTGACTGGTATATGAGACTCTCGGAAAGTAAATTAATAGCATCAATCTGTGCATTAGGCAAAACTGACATGAAGTTTGCGGGGCCGTTCGTAACATGTTTGTGCTGGAGAGGAATGAAATAGATCTACGTCATCAGCGGGTGTAATGGATTCCGAAACTGCTTGTGAAGTATGTGGGTCGGGTTTGTTCGGGAGACTCGGATGGGACAGAGTGTTTGTCATGGCCGGACGTTAGATTATCGTCGACGAAATGTTGAAATGCGCCGGTTCTGGTGAAAGTGGACGGGAAATTCCGAAATCCGCAAACGGTCGGGTAGACTATAACGTAAGACTTCGTTGTTTGCTGAAAACCGTCTAACAGATGGAAATCTCGCGAAGTGTTCGGTTAAGACGGAATTTTCTGCGGCCACTCACCGCAAAAGACTTCCTTGCACAGTGAATGTTTATGAGTTAAGGAATTAAACAAAATCTCACGCGAAAAACGAGAGAATGCGAAATGATCATATTTACTCCGACGAATAATTTGTGTGCACTTTTTTGGACAAAGAATTTTTTCGAAATTTCTGCTTCGGTTAATAAAATATATGACGTTGTCAGTCAGTCGTTTTGGTATTTCGCACTAAATGAGTGACGGGTATCCACCACTAGAATGATTATCACGTGATACCCGGAACCCATTACGGGGCATTACATCAACTTTTATCATGAGGCCGATGTTTAAACTGAAATATACATCTCACAATACACAAAAGTTGTTAGGTGGGTGACAAAGAGGAGTTGAGACAGATGGAGGAAAAAACAGGATGAATCAAGATTTAAATGCTATTGTGGAAGCTATAAGGGAGAAGCATCTTTTCAGAGTTATATGTGGAGAGTTTTGTGTGATAGTTACTACCCCGTTGAGGTTGGCTACCATGACTCGCGGTCCGAAGGCTTGTATATCCATGATCCTAGTAAGTGCAAGGATGAATAACGACCATTTTAGGTAAGCCGGTTTTGTGTAGATCGTAATGGCGGAGACGGGTATGCACGTTACATTCGGCTGACGGCTGAATGTTTCTCCCGGGCCACAAACAAAAATTTTATCATAGTACAGTTTGAAGATAAAAATCGATCGACGTCGTAAGACAGCTCTCCAAACCCCTTGTACAATGCCGGATATTGTTACTGGATCTGATTCTGTTCGGAGTTTCGTTCGAAACATAGGTGTATTTCGCGATAAAGAAGTTTCGCACGGTTCTTTTTTTGAGATAGTAGGGTCGGCAAAGTGGAGCCCTTCTTCATCAGACCATGTGGGCGGTTGTGTTCTAACTTGACGCTAAACACTCCGGTGATGATGTCCGAATGTATGAGTTTAGAAATGTGTCAGATTCAACTTTAGCCTGCCCAAACAAAGTAAGTCAATATCAAGATTAGATTAGATACGGAAGACCTAAACGTGGGCAACCTACTTACCAATGATGTTGCGTTCATGAGAAATGGACTGTCGGAAGTTTTTCTGTCAGGCACAGTAATCAGGCTGCTAATGAACTGCATGACTGATGAAGCATTTGTTTGCAGAATACCACATGAAGAGACCCGGTTTAGCAATTACACCGATTCTGCGCTCATATCTGTGGTTGTCGTGAAAATTGACCGTGAGATAGAAGGTGCTCAAAGAGTGTCACCACGGTGGGATAACTGAGTGGGACATGAAGAGGGGGCCAGGTGGATGTGAGTGGAATATTGAGGGGTACACTAAAAAACGACTGGTTTGGGGACACCTGAGTTAGCAGTATAATCAGGTAGTGATGTACTTTCCGGATGCACCTACCAAGATATTGGTTTTCAGTAGAATTCACATGTTGGGTGAGAGGATATGTCACTAACTAGCTAGCGGGTAATGGATGAAAGCCTGGAAAACTAGGACAGGTTTAGGTTGGCTTGATAGCAGTGAGAGGTTAGTCGTGCATTTTCATCTGCGAAGCGTTTGCTCTTACAATGTGTCCCTAAGAACCAAATTCGTATTACGTGTGAAATATTTTGGCCTACCTTCATATTGGCAACCAACAATATTATGTCCTAGCAACCACCATACAGGTCGGTTCTTTGTTCAATTGTTTGGGATCCGTCGTCGATATGCACAACCACTCCAGGTAATGGGGGGAAGTGCCCACAGTTGAAAATAGATGGATCTGCTTATGATGCCGCGTCATTATCAGGGAATTTGAGCAGTTGCTCTTGATACTCCGGGGACTTTTCGGTGTCCCAGGTCAAGCACTCTTCCCACTCAAAATCTCGGTTGGCGGAAGGCGTCCTTGAAAAGTGGAGAATCTACTTTTGGCGTTAAACGTGAGTTTTGTTGGAGAAACTCGAAGGCGTTCGGCGTCAACTAAGCTTCGCTTTACGGGCAAAACAACGACGTTTTCAACCATAATTTGCTGATTTAGAAGATCAGGGGAGCAGTCGAGATCGAAAGTAATATCAGTGGGATCACTGACTGTGTTATATGAGTTCTTCACACGGAGAACATAGGCTCATAACAATAATGGTATATTTCTCGACGCATTTGCGAGAAACACACCCAGGAGAGCGTGATCAACGCGATGGTTTTTAACATATACATAATTGAACACCAAATTTGATAATTGTACAACGAGTCAGCTATGTGAGTAGAGCGACCAAACAGACAAAAATAGACATTATATGGAGGGAAAACTCAAGTCTAGGCATGAAACTTTGAGCTTCATGTTTCTGAGAAGATGGTGCTTGGGGTCTGCACGATTCGATTTGTTACATCAATTTGGACTCCACAAAGTGATCGCTTGCCCTAATGCTCAAGGTCGTGCCAAAAATCGGTAGTTGCACGATAAAGAGGGTGTGTTGGCGAAGAATTTGCTCATTATTCCATGTAGCCAATCCCGAAAAAAAGTGCAGAAACTTTTTTCATGATGTGGGCGAGGTGGGAACGTATATACTTTCGCGAGGAATGCACGGACCTCTCGACCAGACGTCAATCTTTGCTCAAATTCCTAAGAATTTCGAGGAGCTCGCGATATGCACAACCACTGCGGAATTTTAGGAGTCCGGGCGGGGTGGGATGTTTTCTCGCACGGGATGTATCAGTGAAACCAAGAATGGAGACAGGAATCATGCGATAAACGGGATAACGTGAAACTAACTATGTGGGCTATGACGAACAATGGAACATGTGATATACTGGCATGACCTTCTATGTGACGTTAATAGCATTGTGTTGATTGATGAAATATATACCACATGCGAATAGCTGCTATTGACTAACGCGAAAAGAGATCGTTTATAAGCTATTCCTAGTGTACGATTATTGCCGAATTTAAATGTCTATTATCTTTGTACAGACGGTATATAGAATGAGAAGAATGCTTGAGAACACCAAGAGGTTTTCGGGTGGTCTATCAGGGGAGAAAAAGGAAGAGTTGCGGCTCGAGGTTATTATGTAGTCATGAGACAAAAAGATTGAGTATTTTTTGAACGATTGTAGGATGTCCAGCTTTTGCATGGTGGTTTACAACTCAGGCACACAAACTATCAACAAGTATGAGGTGAGAGTGTGCCAGGTTGTTTGGGTTGTTACTATTGGGCAAGTATATTGACACCTATACGTGTTGACTATAGACATGTTATGTTCGCTGGCAAGTCTGAAAGTACAAGGTCTATCCTGAAAGCGGTCGTTTTGATCGGTTCGAGAGGTGCATGACTTAATTTTCAGATGTTTTCAGGTCCGTTTTCGAAGTTAACGTCCTCAGACAAGTGGAGCTTGAGAACGGACATGACGTTTGTCATTGTTAAGAAAGTTTCTAAGTTTCGTTTGAATTGGCGTATATTCTTACTGGACCTAATTGCATACGGGAGTGTGTTCCAAATGTAAGAATATCTTACTAGGAAAAAAATTGTACGCAGTATTTTCCGAGATTCAAGAACTGCCAAAGTGAAGTCCTTGTTTCTGATGTTATACTTTGACCTGTGTTGTAAGCTAGTCGCGAAGCTGACGGTGAATTTATTGCCATAGACCAAACTATACATGAGTGAAAGGTTGAGCTTGAGTCGCCGTAACCAGAGAGGATCGAGCGCAAACGTCCGGCAGCGTTCTCTGTAGCTCAGAGAAGATGGATAACCCAATAAGCTCTTCGTGATTGCACGTTGGAGGCTTTCCAGAGCTAGCCTATCAGACTTGCGCAGGTGGCCATATATGAAAGTGCAGTACTCAAACTGGGGTCGTACGCATAGTTTATAAAGGTGCAACCGTGCAGCAGGTAGGAAGAATGAGTGTTTAATGTGACCTATCATCCGTCTGGTTTTAGCGACTTGGAACGATATATGTTCAGCGAAGTTGAATGAGTTTGAGTAGCGCATTCCCAGGTCACGTACTGAGTTGGCGGTTGATATACTGTTGTTGTGAATCCAAAAGGCGGACGACACAAAGGTTGCTTTATTGGAGAAACCAACACACTACTTAAGCGTCTGGGCACGACAAGAAACGGAAACACTCATTTGCACACCATACTCTTCTGAGGATACTCCAGTCGCTCTAGAGACCATGTATCAGTTCCGTCGTGTAGCGAAAGCCATTATATGTCATTATACCCATCAACGATCCATCCCGTATCTCTGTCGTATTTAATAATAATAATGGTATATTTCTCAACCCATTTGTGAAAAACACGCTCGGATAAGCGTGATCAGTACACACATTTTAACGTGACTACGTAACGTACACATAATTGTTAATTGTACGAGACACCAATTATGGAAATAGGATAATAAAACGGACAAAATAATGAAGGAACACTCTAGTTTATGGAGAGGCAGATGGCTCACTTGCTTCTGAAACAAAAGTTCTCAAGATTTTCAATATTCGATAAAAAATGTCAAGTTGTTACATCAATTGTTGCTTCACAAGGCTAACGTGGGTCTTATGTTCAAGGTCATGCCAGAAAAAGGACTTATCAAGATGGAGAAAATGAATAGTCGAAAAATTTCGCCATTAGTTGATATGGATGGCTTCGGAAAAATACGTAGAAACTTTTGAGAAGATGAGGGAAGATGGGCGGGTACCAATTTTTCCGGAGAAATGGACGATCTTCTGGACTGGACTCTGTTATTTTCTCAAATCGACGTAATTTCACGAACTGCCCAACCAGTACAGTATTTTAATTTTCCGAACGTTGTGGAATGTTGTCTCGCATTGGAATTGACCGTAGAATCAAGAATGAAAGGCAAAATCACGTGATAAGCATAAGAACGTAAAATAGTCATGTGAAGTATGACGAATGATGGAGTCTGACATTTTCTGGCTAAATCTTTTATATAGAATTTACAATTTTGTGCTAATTAATAAAATATATATCTCTAACAAATAATTGTTGTCGTATAACGCGAAAAGTGACCAATCCACAGATTATCCTAGTATATGACTACAGCCAAATTCCGACGTCGATTTAGTATGTACGGCCGTTGTGTGGAATGGGAAGATGTTTTGCAACACGGGAAGATTATCAGGTAGTCTGTAAGAATAGGAAGAGTCACGTATTTATATGTAATCATATGAGGCGAACAGGTTAAGTTATATATATTCTCTAAACTGTTTTAACTTGCACAGCTATTGCGTAGTGGTTAATAGCTATACAGAGCTGATAATCGTTGAGTATGGAGTAAGAGTACCGGGATGGTTTGGTTACTACTAACGGGGATGTTTAAGATGCCATATGTAGTTTCGCTATGCAGCTGCAATTT
>QNGE01000874.1:38425-214209 GCA_008508345.1 Paragonimus westermani
TTGTTGTGAATCCAAAAGGCGGACGACACAAAGGTTGCTTTATTGGAGAAACCAACACACTACTTAAGCGTCTGGGCACGACAAGAAACGGAAACACTCATTTGCACACCATACTCTTCTGAGGATACTCCAGTCGCTCTAGAGACCATGTATCAGTTCCGTCGTGTAGCGAAAGCCATTATATGTCATTATACCCATCAACGATCCATCCCGTATCTCTGTCGTATTTATCACGCGACTATCTCGATCCGCGATCATCTCGATCCATGCTGCTACTGAATAGTGGTGTGAGTATATGGTGCGACCGTATCTCCTCACTACACTGTGACCGTCCAGCTTTATAGAGCCATCTGGTGCGTGGCAACAATGGCGTCTTGTCAACATACACTTTTGTGGACTTAAAATTTGTGCCACGCCTGATTTGCTCTTGTTTTCTGATTAATTTGTTTGCTATCAGCCAGCTTGTGGACTGCAGCAACTAGTGACAGTGTTTCTGCTGCACTTTCTTGCGAATTCCTGGGCAATAGCACTAATGTTCTTTCATCTCACTGGTTTCAAGTAAGACTTCCCAGTGATAAGAAAGCTATTATCTCAGATAGGTTGGACATTACCACTTTACTCGCACAACGCAACTGCTGAGCGGTTTGAGATCTTGATGACTAGAAGTAGCCCGAGGCATCTAGAATGTTAACTGTCGGACCTGGATGGTTCAAAGTTTTGGTAAGCCCACCCTACTTAATGTGTATTTTTGCCACTGCAACCTCTAGGTCTGTTATTTTTCTAAATTGACCTGCGAAGGAATCGGTGACGGGAACTAAACACAACTTCGTGTTGTTTTGGTAATGCAATATGCTAAACTTCGCCTTTGAGACTACTGTTTTAGCAGTGGCTTTGGTCTCCACAGCAGTAACAGGAGTGGAGTAGTTATTGACCGTGGTCTCTGGAGATTTTGTACCTTTCTTTGCCGTTGTCATGCCTCTACTGCACGAGGGTGAACGCTTGGCGACTAGCAACTTTTGGAGGTTGGTTGACTGAGCTGACGTTTGGTGTAGGCTTGCATCACATGGTCCACAATAAGGTTTCTCTGAGCGTCCATTGCCTCTGCCAAAAGATCATGCGCACCGTTCGAGACGGTTAAAAGTGAATTACTGCTTCACTGGTCACTGTCTGAAACAGTCTGTGGGGCGTTGTTCAGGAATACAACATATACAGGCAGAATTACTGAGAGGGCGTTTTGCAGTTCCGTAAAAATTACACCCATTAGATTGTATCGCAACACAACCTACAAATTAGGCAGCATAAAGGAAAAATCAGATTGTTGTGAATCGTACACACTTAACTACTAGCTGTTGCAGTGTATCCGACCTGGTATGCCTTTATTATTTCACTAAGCCTTTGTGCAGTTACCATGTTACCATAGCCAACATCTGGGCATTATAGTAAGATGTTCTGTTTTCTATTAAAACTCTGCTCAAAACGTTCCAGGGTAATTAACTATGATAAAATGCTGCAAATCGTTTGCCAATTGGAGCGTTCAAACCGTATCAACGGAACGTACACTTGCACACAATACTAAATGGTGTAGTGCGCGCAGGAGTGGAGGCACTGAGGAACAGCTTCTCTCTGAATGGTGGGAGCACAGCGAGAATCTGGAATAATAACAAAACGGAAATAGCACGAGCCAGAGGCCCAGTAAGTCATGCACGCAACCTACTCAAACGAAAACCAAAATTGCGTCAATCACACGACAGCGTAATGCGTTACAATAGCATTTTTCGAAACAAGCGCCCTTCTCTCTATTTTACGGGGGTTGGGTTTCTGTTGAATCAAAAGATTTTAAAGCCAACCATCGTTTACGGCCTGGATGGGCGATTAGTATTTTGTCACCCAGCTGTGGACTCAGAGTTACATGACCTGAGAATTTTGCTCTAACGTCCTCTCAGGAATCTACGGTAGAGGAGTTAGCGACGAGTTTCTCCTCCGCTCCATATTTTGCAGCACTTACTATTTCGTCAAGCGAACGTTCACTTGGCGCTCTCCAATCCTGTTCCAAGACTTTCCTTACATGCAAATGGCGATGGAAGTCACAGCTACAATGAAAGTGTACAACACTCTAAGGTTCCTCTGCCTAAAGGATGCAAACCTCACCTAGCTCGCCGAACATCATTTAAACTTGCTACCTTCGATGTTCTAGCATTTATGCAAACAGGTCACTAGGCAGCTGTTGCGTGTACTCTGGGGACCTTCACAATTGCTATCAGTTGGCTTACTGGAACAACTTCAAGTATCCTCAAGCACATCACCATGCGTGTACAATGTGCGACTGTTTCAAGATACTGTAACTTAATTCATTGGGTGAACCCAAATCGCATACACAGGGAAGGCACCCCTTGGCTTCTTCCCCGTAAGACTTGAGGGTACGGTCAAAGCATCAAGAGATGCTCAAAAATGCTCCCACTTTGGTGCTTCAGCACCGATCGCAGCCCAGACGCACTCAAAGATGACTTCCGCTGTCAGCTCGGTGACACTTAACACGCGGCACGTGAAATTTACAGCACTGGCTGGGAAAGTTAACGCTGAAGTTGACAGACTGAACGCTGGGAGACATGGCTTAGGTAGTCCCCATTCTTGCGGTACGCGTCAAAACGGGAAACCTGAACGATCGTATTCACCCAATGCTGGAAGCAGATTGCTCCTGTCGAACACTGAATCTGGACGCTGTAAGCATCAGTACACCACGCGGTGGCCCGCAATTTCGAGCTGACTGTGGACGCAGGCTGTACATATAGTCTTCAGCGGTCGGTGGCGTGGCTGTTTTCGAGACTGCGAGTCGAGCTAAGGCATCCGCGTGGATTGTGACCATGCAGTGTTTTATGTCAAGTTCGACGATATTTTGGAACTTCGATACATGGAATATGCAGACAACACTGTCCTAATCTGTGACGAATCACAGGGGGGTCCAGACCATCTTACGCAGACTAGAGGTTCCAGTGCGTCAATGCGGTGTGACCCTGGCACCCACTAAGTACAAGGTGCCGTTGCAAAAATGGCAAGACCCTGCATCTGCTCTCACCATTAGCAATTGGTCGTTGAAGTCAGTTAAGAAGTTCGCCTACCTTGGGAGCCGTATCACTATCTACGGAATATCTGCCGAAGTCACGGATCACATAGTAGAAGCTCAGATGACCATTACCGATTTACGCCATCTGTGGCGTATACGTGACTTCAATCTTCCTATGGAAGGCCGAGCGTATGATGCCACCGTAAAGATGGTCCTATTGTACGGCTCCGAAACCGGGTTTACCCGCGAAGAGGGTATTCATACATCATCGGTGTCTCCGAAGCATTAGCGGCATGTGGTGGGAACACCGTGTGAGCGGTGACGAGGTTCGTCGACTGGCTTCGGAACGGATAAACTCTGTCGATCGTTAGTAATACTTATCTCGTCCTATAGGCTTCGTTGGCTAAACCACATCTTACGAATGCCAACTGATNCCCTGAGTATCTAGAGTGCGACAGGTGTTCAGTTTCTCTCTTCCTACTAAACTTTACAGCAGACGAGATCTCAGAGTGTGCCATAAGACACTGCGAGTATGGTGTGGAATTGCTACCAGGGAGTCGACTTCGATACATGGAATGTGCAGACAACACTGTCCTAATCTGTGACGGATCACAGGGAGGTCCAGACCATCTTACGCAGACTAGAGGTTCCAGTGCGTCAATGCGGTGTGACCCTGGCACCCACTAAGTACAAGGTGCCGTTGCAAAAATGGCAAGACCCTGCATCTGCTCTCACCATTAGCAATTGGTCGTTGAAGTCAGTTAAGAAGTTCGCCTACCTTGGGAGCCGTATCACTATCTACGGAATATCTGCCGAAGTCACGGATCACATAGTAGAAGCTCAGATGACCATTACCGATTTACGCCATCTGTGGCGTATACGTGACTTCAATCTTCCTATGGAAGGCCGAGCGTATGATGCCACCGTAAAGATGGTCCTATTGTACGGCTCCGAAACCGGGTTTACCCGCGAAGAGGGTATTCATACATCATCGGTGTCTCCGAAGCATTAGCGGCATGTGGTGGGAACACCGTGTGAGCGGTGACGAGGTTCGTCGACTGGCTTCGGAACGGATAAACTCTGTCGATCGTTAGTAATACTTATCTCGTCCTATAGGCTTCGTTGGCTAAACCACATCTTACGAATGCCAACTGATCGCCTAACACATCGTGCCTTGTTTGTGAGTGGTAGGTCAAGTTGTAAGCGCCCAGAGTGATTTGAGTTCGGAGTATGAAGACACTCATATTGGGGTTTGCTTCAGTAGAGCACCCCCGAATTTCTGACTGGAATCCGAAGGACAATGAACTCCTCTGGCTGCGGACACTGTGCGATATGGCGAGGAGTAGCAGTTAATGGCGCTTGCGTTGCGTATTTCTGTAGGTGTTAAAGTAAGTTGTCCTGCTTCCCTCTCTGCACCTCTTACCTTTTTGCCCAGTTCAATACCTTTAATTCCTCTCATGTCGTGGCACATCTTTCACTCCACGGGGTTTTCACGTGCCGAATATATATAAACATTTTTATACGGTAACAACCCTGACTCCGGTTCACTAGTGACGCTCGAGGGTGGCATGCTTTTCCAACCAATGCACGAAACCAAGTTGGCGCACCAACAGATACCTGGTGCGGACGAGGTAGAGCGTGTGTAAGGTTCGACTATGTCACCAAATTATGCCCATATTACCACAGCTGTTCTAAATCGATTTCTGGTGATCATGATTTGTTCGTTGAAGGGCGACACTCCAGTGGACCGCCGGGTACCCTGATATTTTTGGGTAACTTTTGGATATACTCACTGCACTCTGTGCCATTTCCAATGGGCGGACTATCATTTCTGGAAGGAGGGCAGTGTGAATGTTGACTGAAACTTATGGGCTGTCCCTACGACTCTGCTTTTATGGACGTTTAGTTTTCCTGATCATGAACTCCGTAGTTTCCGTCACCGTGTAGCCTAACCACTTTATCGATCACGGTTTGAGTAGATAGACACCCGTTTTCGCTATTTCATCGCTTCGCGTTTTGTCCCTGTTACTTATCGCTTTTTGTAGCGTCAGTTTGCCGTTTTTGTTCACAAACTATGAAACAATGACACTCACAGGATCCAGCGGCACTGATGGATCGGAGGTAATATATTATTACCATATAAAGAGTTGGGTAAACACTAAAACACGCTCGGATAGGCGTGATCAGTACACACATTTTGACGTGACTACATAACGTACACATAATTGTTAATTGTACAATACACCAATTATGGAAATAGAGTGATAAAACGGAGAGAATAATAAAGCAAAACTCTAGTTTATGAAAGGGCAGATGGTTTACTTGCTTCTGAAACAATAGTTCTCAAGACTTTCAATATTCGATAGAAAATATCAAGCTGTTATAACAATTGATGCTTCACAAGACTAACGTTGGCCTTATGTCCAAGGTCATGCCAGAAAAAGGACTTATCAGGATGGAGAAAATGAACAGACGAAGACTTTTTCCATTAGTTGATATGGATAGCCTCGGAAAAATACGTAGAAACTTTTGAGAAGATGAGGGAAGATGGGCGGGTACCAATTTTTCCGGAGAAATGGACGATCTTCTGGACTGGACTCTGTTATTTTCTCAAATCGACGTAATTTCACGAACTGCCCAACCAGTACAGTATTTTAATTTTCCGAACGTTGTGGAATGTTGTCTCGCATTGGAATTGACCGTAGAATCAAGAATGAAAGGCAAAATCACGTGATAAGCATAAGAACGTAAAATAGTCATGTGAAGTATGACGAATGATGGAGTCTGACATTTTCTGGCTAAATCTTTTATATAGAATTTACAATTTTGTGCTAATTAATAAAATATATATCTCTAACAAATAATTGTTGTCGTATAACGCGAAAAGTGACCAATCCACAGATTATCCTAGTATATGACTACAGCCAAATTCCGACGTCGATTTAGTATGTACGGCCGTTGTGTGGAATGGGAAGATGTTTTGCAACACGGGAAGATTATCAGGTAGTCTGTAAGAATAGGAAGAGTCACGTATTTATATGTAATCATATGAGGCGAACAGGTTAAGTTATATATATTCTCTAAACTGTTTTAACTTGCACAGCTATTGCGTAGTGGTTAATAGCTATACAGAGCTGATAATCGTTGAGTATGGAGTAAGAGTACCGGGATGGTTTGGTTACTACTAACGGGGATGTTTAAGATGCCATATGTTGTTTTGCTATGCAGCTGCAATTTTTCGACAAAGCTGTGTACAAGATCTATCCTGCTGGAGAAATGATAAGTTTCGAAATGAGGAATTTCTCAAATGGCTAAATTGATAGCTTTGATCGGTTCGAAGTGTGTGTGGCGTTACATCCTGTGGTATAGATTCACCCTCCGTTATTATTAGATTAGATCTGATGGTTAGATGTTATTAGGTCCGTTTTGAAAGATATCGTCTTCAGGCAGGCAGAGTTTGAAGATCAACATGACGTTCTTTAATGTTAGGAAAGTTTCTAGGCTTCGTTTGAATTGATGTATATTCTTACTGGTTCTAATTGCATGTGGGAGTTTGTTCCAAATGTAAGTATATTTCACTAGGAAAAAATTTGAACGGAGTTTTCTACGGGATTTAAGAGTTGCCAAAGTGAACTCTTTGTTCCTGATGTTGTATTTTGAGCTATGTTGAAGGCGAATCGCGAGTTTTACCTTAAATTTATTGCTATAAACTAGATTATACATGAGCGCAAGGTTTAGCTTGAGACGCCGTAGCCAAAGAGGATCCAGTTTAAGCGTCTGGCATCGTTCTCTGTAGTTCAACGAAGGCGGATAACCCACTAAACCTTTCGTAAATGCACGTTGGAGACTTTCCAGAGCTAGCCTATCAGACTTGCGCAAGTGACTATATATGAACGTGCAGTACTCAAGCTGGGGTCGTACGCACAGCTTATAAAGGTGCAGTCGAGCTGCAGGAAAAAAGAATGAGTGCCTGATGTATCCAATCGTTCGCTTAGTTTTAGCTACTAGGAAAGAAATGTGTTCAGCAAAATTGAATGAGTTTGAGTAACGTATACCTAGGTCGCGGACTGAGTTGGCAGTTGGAATAGCATGACCATCCAGCTTTATAAAGTCCTCTGGTATATGACAACCGTGTGTGACAATGGTGGATTTATTGGCTGAGAATTTCATCAGCCAGGTTTGACACCAAGACTCTAATGACATGATGTCTTCCCGTATATTTCCTAAAGAAGAATTGAGATCGCCAGTAGGAAAAGTATAGACAAGTTTGATGTCATCAGCGAATAGGAATAGTTTGCCATGTTTGATAACTTCACATATATCATCTATATACATAAGAAAGAGCAACGGTCCCAGGACGCTTCCTTGAATCACTCCGCTGGTGACTGGTCTGGGCGTTGAGCTGTTATCTCCTATTTTCACTGTTTGTGTGCGGTCCACAAGGTATGAAGCAAACCAGCTAAGTAATGGGTCACGTATACCGAAAGATGCCATTTTGATCAGAAGGCGCTTATGAGGCACACGATCAAAAGCTTTTTGCATATCCAGGAGTATGATAACAACTGCATTCCCTGAATCAGCAGATATTGTAACATGATCAAAGAATTCCAGCTGACACGTCATGCACGAACGTTTGCTGAGGAACCCATGCTGGGATAGGTTTATAAGCTTTTGTGATAATAAGAATTCAACCATGCGACATTTTATTATCCTTTCCAATACTCTGGAACAAATTGAAGTATGGTTAATGGGACGATAATTGTTGATGTTCTGTCGTGAGCCACCTTTGTAACGGGGCTGAATTATAGAATTTTTCCATTGGAGTGGGAAGGAACCTAGCGATAGAGAAAGTGTATAAATATTAAGCAAAAGGAAAGGGATGTCATCCCCTCCGTGTTTGAGAGCAACAGGGTGTATACCCTCTGGACCAGGTAGGTAAGAGGGTTTGATAGTAGCTAACTGAGAGCGGATTTTTACTGCATCAACAGTAACGTGGCTTAGGAACGTGTTTGTTTTTACAGGGAGAGGTGAGGGCAATACATTTTCCTCAATGTTGAAGGAAGCAGCAAAATACGAATTGAAGGCTTCGCAGATTGTTACGGGATCATCTACGGTAGTTTTGTTCTGTAATGTAACTACTGAGATAATAGGGTCTCTTGTACAGTTTCTGCGTTTAAATAACTGCATCAACTCAAAGCTCTTCCCTTTGCTGTTCAATGCACGTTTTTCTTCATTCTGATGGAGCATTTTGGTCCTAGTTTCTATCATGTCAAACATTTTGTGCATTTGAATAATAAGGGAGAAGTCTTGTGTTTTTCGATATCGTGATTTCAGATTTTGGAGCTTACGTTCCTCTTTTGGAGTGAGGGTCCAGTTTTTACCACACACTCTACGGCGTTTCGATTTTTCCGGGGCTAAAATGTTCATACAAAATCTGAAGTGTTCTGTAAATACTTCGGTTGCTATACTAGGGTCAGAGGTCAGAAAGAATGTGTCCCACACCAATGACCTCAACAGAGTGGCGAACGTATTCCAGTCGATTAATTTTATCTGGCGATAACTTACTATGTTCGATGCTATTACAGCTTTTAGGTCAAACATGAGGTTGACCACGTTGTGATCACTTCCTGGGAACCGTTCTAGGACGGATACTTTAGCAGAGGAGATACCTGTTGTAAAAATGAGATCTAAAGTGTGGTCTAGTCTGGTAGGTTCTAAGACATGTTGGCGCCAACCATTTACTTGGATACATGCAAGAAACTCTGCTTGATTTGCGGGGGCTGTGAAGGAGGTCCAAGAAATATTGGGCATATTGAAATCTCCACCAATTATTTTGTACTGCGTGGGCAATGTTGATACATAATTCAGTCCATTGATAAGATTGGTCATGGCGTCCTGAGAGGCGTTAGGTGGTCTGTAGACACATCCTAAGAGTAGTTCACGGGATTCAGTTGCCACTGATAGCCACAATGAGTCATCAATTCTATCAAGACACGGCTCATCGAGTATAGTTGCAGAATACTGCTCCCTCAAGTAAATTAAACATCCACCGCCACGTCCTGCATCCCGATTTTTTCGGAACATATGATAACCTATAACATTTAGTTGTGTGTTTGAAGTCTCAAGGGTACACCAAGCTTCAGTGACCAGAATAATGCAAGGATTATATAAAAAGACGAAGGATCTAAAAATCTGCATCTTATTGACCAGTGAGCGTGCATTCAAAAGCAATAAACTTATTGCATTTTCCTTACTCGACTTCATTGTAAGACCTTTGAAAATGTCCGAAGCAGAAGGGTCTTTGTGATTCAGAGACTTTGGTAACGTCCCTTGGTCTGAGGCGGTTACGGTAAGCGCATCGATAACTAATGGAATATCCCCTGCGTCTGAGTCCATGACAGAAAATTTTGGAAGTGTCAGTACGGTGAATTGGGGCAATGGTGTATGGGAGGTGGACTGAGCAGGGGAGGTTTGAACGGGGTGTGACGCAATAAAAAAGGGTAAGTTTGGGATGGATCGATCATATCTACCTGCACGTTGTCCGCAGAGGGATCACGGGAGGATTTTAAGTGAGCATCAATACTGTGAAGGCTGTTTGTATTAAAAGGGGCGTTAAGCATGGGATAGGCAACTCTGGTGTGAATAATGGGGTTCTAGTTAAGTCTTGCTTTAAAAGGTGTGTCACGTGAGATATTGTTATTGTCGTGAAGAGGCCGAAGATTAGGGGGTTGGTAATAGATGCATTCTTTTTCTCCCGGGGTGTGGGTATGGGTTCACATGCTTATTTTTTTCCTTGTACTGCGGAGGAGGTAAGCACGAACGACTCTTACGATAGTGATTTGAGGAGGGTTTATTGAAGCCAGTGCTCCCCTGACGGCCGATTGTTGGGTTTCTTTGGGATGAATTTGAAGTTGGAGTGCCGGCGTATGTCAGATTGGTAGATGGTCTGAGCCCTACTTTGTCTGTTCTAGCTACCGCGTTGACAGGTTGAAATTTGGACGTCCTATTTGGTGCGACATAGGCACACTCATTTACATGCTGTTGTTTGGAAGCTGACTGCACGATGGGGGCATCCGTTTCGTAAGGCAGGTTGCTGGGACTGTCTAGATCTACTGCTAAGTTAATCCAGTCGGCTTGTATGATATCCTCTGTTGTGTTGTTGGTGCTTTTAATAGAGACAGTGGCAGGCTCAGGTGTGACGCAACAGGGCAAAGCTACACAGGGTGAAGCTACACGCTCATCAGAACCCGGTTCATTATCCTTGGACATCGTCGCATCTTGTTTGAATGTGTCCTGAACCACACGCTTGGAGGTGACAGCGTTGCGCAATAAGCGACGGTGACAGTCCCCCTCAAGCGGCGTTCTATCCTGCATAATTCTTATCAGTTTAAGAGAGATTTTGGTCTTGATGAGGTCCAGACATTGGATGAACTGTCTCGCAGTTGTTTCGCTCTGGAATTTGAACAAGAGCTGACAGCAGATCTTTTGTGTCTTCTTGCGGAGACGAATGCAGGTACAAGATGTCGGGTCTATATTGGCAATCCTCGTGAGTAGCTTCTTAATGCCATCGAGGTGGTACATTGAATACGATTGCATTATATGTGCAACGCATCCGTTTTGTGATTTCTGTTGTCAGTGTGGTGAGAAACATGCCTGCGCTCTCTAAGTTTTTTATCTTGGGACATTCCGGCACTTTGAAGATGTAAGATAGGGAGATAAGATTTTCCTTTAGGGAATCGAATACGGCGTAGCTTGTTTTTAGTTGAGCAAGTTCAGCCTCCAGTTTAGATAACCTACCAAATAACTCCGCCAATACATTGTCTAGGGGATAGAGCAGTTCTTAGTTGGAGGAGTATTGGTGGGAACCAACAGTTTATCTTTACCCCCTTTAGAAGCAGCATCTTTGAAAGGGGCTTTACAAGTTTTGGGCCTAGAACATTTTCCATTAGGTCGTTCAATATCTAACTTAGAGCTAGAACAAGTTGTTCTGATACCAGATGATCTTGTTTGACGACCGGTTTTGGTCATTATATTTTGTTATATAAGAATATTTTTAGACAGACGTGGACGTAGATAAAATTTAATCAGATTGTACAGTAAAAAGTTGTCAAAAATAACAATTATGTGAGAAAATTTGATTTAAATATCCACGCAGTAAATGTTTGCCCTTTTTGAATCGCGCGCCAATATACGGAGGAGATCTAGAAATACGGTATTCAAATTCCCTCAATTTCTCTGAACGCGTATGCTTCCAGGTAGCAAAACCTAAGAGAACCACAGTCTGTGTCGAAAAGGCGTTCATTCTACCGGCTGCGAAACTGACGCTCTGAAAAATATGTGCTCGGTCTCAGCTGAAGAATTGCACTTACATTTACTGTCATCTACGCAAGTCTGATAGGCTTATTAGGATATTCTTCCTCGCTCATCCATAGACAGCGCTGTGAAAAACTTGGTATAGATCCACTTTGGTTACGTAGACTAAAGTTGAACCTTACGCTGCTGCATAAACTCATGCATTCTGATGTGATTATCACATCGTTTACCGTCCACTTGCAACACAGCCCTCATATAGTCTATGAAACAAGGGTTCCAACTTGCCAACCCTTATATCCCGGCAAAATATACGTGCCAACTTCTCCCTTGTAAAGTATTCATGCATTTGGAATAAACTCTCAAATGATGTTCGAGCCAGTAACAGCATCCAGCATTTTAAAAAGGGTTTGGACAGCTCTCTTACAGTAAAAAACACACTGTCTATGTTCAAGCTCTTTGTATCACCTGTTAACCTTCTCGAGTGTGGTACGAGAAACACTTAGCCGTCAGATGCGCATCACGTAGATAACCACCCCGCTGTCTAACGCCACTCGAAATGTGAACGCGACGCTTAATATTAAGTCCAGCAGAACAACGTCATGTAAGCTTCAGCCATCACACGCTCATTTCACGTGGCCCTTCAAACCGTCAACTCAATTCTCCGTATGCCCCAATAAATCCCGAGTACATAGCAAAATGCCAAAACAAACAGTAGATACGTCTATATATTCCAATAATCCTAGAAAATAATAATAATTTCGTATGAGTTCTTTGTTAAAAATTCCGTCAGCACACTGTTTGTCATAGTAAATATTATAACTCCACATTTTCTCATCTACCTTGTGAAATTGCATTCTCCTTTCCAATCCCCATATTATCCACTGAGCGAGGAAAGTTTTCTACGATGGATGGGCGCTCGAAACTTCGTCTAAGTTGATCGGTTCGCGAGTTGTTCAACTTCTTGAAGTTTTCGAGCAGTCGACGAAATCCTGCGTTGGAATCTGCCAAATCGTTTGCTGGACTCTGGGATTTCCCGCCATGCCTCGCCAAAACCGACCTGTCTTGACGTTCTCCAAACGTCAATTTTATCCTCTAGTGGGGAAGCACTTCAAAGATGCGCCTGAGCGTTCTTCAACGGGTGACCTTGAATTATTTAAAAACCTGCCCACCCCACAACCTTGTGAAGAGTAAATTAGTGTAAAATCCCATTTTCTGGAGACTAAATCTGTGAAGCAAGCGAACCATCTCCTTCTCTTATGCCTGCGTAATATTTTCATAAACTACAGTCATTTGCCTGTTGCCCACGTCCTCCTTGTCGGTAGGCTTCACGTTTTTGCTACTAATTATTTATTCGTTTTCGTATGGTTTGTAATTGTTTGCAGTGATCGCACATAACCCAGCGTGCTTCTCACATATGCGTTGAGAAATATTTATTATTATTATTATTGTCATAGATGTCGGCAATCATCCTATATCTCAGGTACGACAAACAGGGGGGATAGATACGAATTTCGGCCAGAAACTCACCGTGTAAAAGTAGTCACGTGTAAATTTTCCGTAAAAATTTTAGTGCTCATGAAGTGCTTGCAGTCGCAGCACATTTGTGAGTTTTCTGTTCGTTCATTCATCCACGATGACAAAACTGTGCACGTCCGAGGAGTTTAGTCACGTATCCGCTGTGCAAATTTCAGAAACTTTAAAAAGGTGTCATTATCTATAGAAATGGAAGTGTCGTCAACCCACTACTTGCGAATGCCGGAGTTGCTAAATTATTCGTTCACCGCAAATTGTGGGCATCCCCTCGTCGTTTAATGAAATGTGCATTATCTTCATGCCTTACTCTGCTAAAGCAAAGTTGTGGATGATCAAGTGACCTCAACAAACCTTTGCGTTTGAAACAACGAAGTTAAATATGACACCCTTCAACAGTCTCAATAGTTGCAAGCAACTGATTTACCGACAGCTCGCGAGAGTACACAACCTTATTTAGCCGTAAATTCATCTTTAAAAATTGTGAACTCAGTGTGTTCTGCTCGGTAACCATGCGGGAAACCTCTGTCAACACTCCAAGCCATGGCAGTTATTTGAGGGGTAATAATCAGAGATCTACACTGTGGTACCGCCCACTTTTCGATGTCCACATGTGATGGTCATATTTTCTCTTCCGCTAGGGACCACTCTCTCAGGTTAACCTTTAAAGTGCAGTGAACTCGGTTACGGTCTAATTTTGGGCATTCAAGCTGGCAACCTTCTTGGGACATGCAAGTCCCGGCGGTCTAGTAGTTGTTTGGGCAATGCTTAGTATACACTTGAAGTCTGCCTGTAGACTAGATTCAGAACAGTTGCGTCTGTAAGCAACCGATTCGGATTCAATAGGACAGAGGGTCGCATTGACCATTTTCTCATTATTAAGGCACTAAGGTATAAAAATGTTGGTACGAACTTAATAGAATGAGACAGCGACAAGCCTCGAGATTGAATCCACCAACTTTAAAAATTCCCTAACGAACGGTTCACGCGAATACACTCAGATGCAACAGTCGCACAAAGGCGGAGATATAAGGCGCAAACTGAAACTAGGGTACATATAGGCAAATTTCCAGCAACTGGAAGTAAAGGATGTGAAGACCCAATAATACAGCAAGATTAACGTACGGGATGGAACTGATTTTCTGTGCGCGAAATATGAAGTCTTGTCAGACGTTGTAAGAAAAGCCCGTAATCACAATCAAGCGGATTTTCAATGCAAGAAGGGTCAACGAGAAGGGAATAAATAGAAATAAGGAACGTGGTCGCCGGATTTCTATACAACATGGGAATCATCAAACACTAAACCCCAGCAGCTACTTCAACAGTGCACACAGACAGGCAATCCAAAGGCGTGTTCCAATGAGACAGCGATACAGGTTAGTCTAAGGTCTATCTTTAAGAAGGGCAACTATCGCTAAGCACTATCACTGCCTTCCAATTCAAAGTACCACAATAATCGAACGACGCCATCTTTAAACATTCTTTAAAAATGCAGTCTTTCCTGCAAGGCATGGCTTTTTTCCAGACAAGTAAGGCTTAGCCAATATGATAAACTTCATAGATATCTTGACGGGGAACAAAGCCGATGGGTTCATCTCAAATGTCGTCTTCATTCACTTCTTCGCAATCTTCGTTTGCGTCAAGAGTAATTTTCCAGCACATGAGCTGTAGGCTGTAAGGTTCTCTGCTAACTTGGGGCCTTTTCAGGTAAAATTCTGGGGGCAAGTGTCGGAAGGAAGTTTTCTTCCCCTTTCTTAATGTCAATTAGAAGATTCGAACAGGTCGGCTATTGGTATTTTGCATATATAAATATCGCTGAACCTTAAAAGTTTCCATCGATAACTGTTGCTCTATATGCCGGCTGACTAATAATCCGGGGTGTCAGTCATCAGAGGTCAATCTGCAACGCACTCAGGTCCCAAGCGTTCCGGGTTTTTTAATCATCAGCATAAAAAACAACGTTGTCAGAAATAAGGTCGAGAAGATCATTGACATACGCCATAAACAACAGTGTACCAAGCACAGACATTGGGGGGCCCCATCAGAGGTCGGGGAGGAAGAAAACCCGATCAGGGTTTTACTGTGAACGTTCTGTTGCTGGGAAAAGATGTAATCCAGCGGAGGACCTCTTCTTGGATCCCTAAGTTTGTAGTTTACATACAAGGGGTCCATCAGGACACGGTCGGAAGATCTGGGAAAGTCAGAGAAGATTGCAACCGAGATGTGGCTATTGTTTCCGGTCTCTTTCAGGCCATCAATGAAGGAAAACTTATTGGTTATGCATAGCCAGTCGGGAAGAAAATCAGATTATTTAGAAGAGGAAAGGTTGTTTGAAAATAAATGCCCGAGGACTGAGCGTCGTAACGAAGGGGAGGCTGGTCGGTCGACAACTATTGAGAGAGTGACGATCCCCTCCCTTCGACATGGGTGTGACACTGACTTATTTCCATGCCTCCGGAACAGCGTCGGTCCAAAGTGTCTGGTTAAAGAGAGCATAAAAGGCTGCTGTCAAACTGAGGGCTACTTCTTTGGGGATCTGGGGTTGATCGCGTCTGGTCTCATTGTACCATGAAGATTGACCTTTAACAAAAGATCCTGAACGTCTACTAGAGAGAAGTAAGATGCCAGGAGCGGGTATTGGAAGTTTTAGTTTTTCTCTGGTAGCTCACTTACTTGGAAAAAAATCATATTCTCTCGGGCTACCACTAAGATTTTTGACTGTATGTGTTGGGTGTGTTGACGGACTTCCTGATCGCTGATGTCTCGGACAGAGAGAAAGGCTTGTAGACACTTCGGCTTAGTCAACTTAAGTACCGCGGATATGGTGCACGAAAAAATAACTTCCTTAGTTTAGGAGGGACGAACGCCCAACCAGTTTCGAAAACGGTAGCTTAAGAGGTAAGGTTGCTTGAATTCTCTGAGTCAGGTGTCAGGATGAATGCATTTGAGAATGCTCCTAGTTTTGATAAACAGATTGGGAATAACACAACGTTTCGAGAAAGTTGTAATACTCTACGTTTTAACCACCTCGGGTGGCCTTCCTTACGAGTGTTGTAATCGAAATCAACTTGACAGAGGTTGAAACGTAGAGTATTACAACTTGCTGGAAACGTTGTTATTCCCAATCTGTTCATCAATAACATGTTAAACACGACGCCCAAACTATTTAACTTCATTCGTACTACATTTGGCGCGGATATCTCACAAGTGATTAATGATCGAATCACTTTGGCCAAGAAGCATGCCAACTGGGTTCTTAGACTTGCTTCCTGAAAATTTCAGAATGAAATCTTTGTTGCCACAACTTGGAGCCAGTAGAAGACAGAATCAAAGACTAGTAACTTTTGGCCACTATGCCTCAATGGGGTTTGATGATCACTCTGTCTACTAAGTGGGCTTCGTTTGTGATAACCACATCAGGCAAGGAGCGTGTCTGTACTGAACGGTGCCTTGTCGGCAGTTAGAAACACTGTGTCCAAGCTTTCTCGTAAACCAACGTTGCAAGATATTCAAAGAATTCGCAGTCAGAGTCCTCATGAGAAGCAGCTTTTTTGGTTGAGTTGCGTTGCGTTGAAGTCACCTAAATAATAACATGGAGGGAACTCTGGGTAGACCTGAGACGATCTAGGGTGCCAAGAATTGCCCCGCCGTCGGATGTGCTGCACCACGGCAAACGCCACGAAAGACCAACGGGGAGTGTGCCACGACTGTAAGGTTGGGGTTTGAAACAGAGTTCATCGCATTTCTGGGGAGGTAAGTTCCCCATGATAGTTGATGCCGGGAGCTCCTGGCTCAGGAACAGAACACAGACCCCATGCGTCCATAGAAGGAGTCATTTTGGTGCAATCAGCAACCAGAAACACGCAGTTCATTATCGCTGAAAATTGCGGACTGCCGGGTCTTTGTCGAAGTAAGACTACGAGGACTAGCGTTGCGACCCAACTATCTGATTTCTGGTAGTATGATTAAAAGACCCGGAGAGTAAGCATGCACGTAACGGAGGACTGATTCCTCATTTTACTACCTCCAAGAAGAAATAAAAGCACCAGAAAGAGCTCATTGAAGCCATCCCAGTAACGAGGGGGAGGGTACAGAGGACGGCAAAATTTCGCAAGGTTTCCTGGAGATCAGCGGCAGCTTCATCACAGCTCGAGCGTAGTTAAGCGTCCCTGTGGGACACCTTGCCTCCTGCTGTTTGCTCAACGTCGATAGCCTTTGAACCGCCTCAGCTTTCTGAATTACTGAAGGGTATTTTGCAGTTTTACACCCTCAAAAATTCAGGTGCTATTTTCTATTAGAGAAGAACTCAGGGATAAGTGACCCTGGTCCAGTCGAGGAAAGTGTGGCTGGAATGAGCTTTGCAAGGTGCACGGGGTGAACCAAGCAGAACTATTGGGCTGCATTGCCCTGGTATAAAATAATCTTAGACGGGGCTCATTTGGGGTGGACGGATTGCGGGTCTAGAGACAGAGTGGCAGTCTGTGTCATGTCCGGAAGTTACTCCTTCAGGCCCGTGAGGCTTCAAAGAGGATTGGCCATCCACTTGGATGGTGCAGTCGTTCCTGATGTGGGTGCGAATGCCTGGGTTCATCCATCCAAGAACTGTGGTGTGCTCTTAAGAAAAGGGATAAGGACTTATACGTCAGCCTGAAGTTTGGGGTCGGCCTTGGTGCCTGACCTTGTTCTTTCAGGCTGGAGGCGCCTCTACCGATACTGCAGTGAACGATCTAATGAGATTTTTCTTCAGATGAACTTGACCTTTCTTCAGTTTAACCGTGCTAATATTTGCCGGTAACGTCGCAAGAAATCCGGGCTAATTTTTGATAGATTTCGGGCGAAGTCTGCCAACAATAACCAAGTTCGCTGACTCCGGACGGAAGAAATTGTCCAACATCGCTCTGGCGTATTTACCTGGAAAGAATGTGGCCAGAAATCCTCTCCGCAAAACAAGTCTCCAGTCCCGGGGAGCCCTGTCCCTCACGTTTGTTGTGGCAATCTCAGTTAGAGCTGTGGAAAAATCCACGGCCATACGAACGGTCGCCATACCTGGACGAGCCGGCGCAAAATATTCTTTTTGTAAGCTCACACCTGACTTCACGTCAGATAAATGTTTCTCAGTTTCAACCAGAGCTCCTTCTGCCGTGGCCATCTACGGTGCACTGACATACCTAGACGCCTTGCAACTACATTAAACGCGTCTTGTTTCTGATCGTTGAGGGTGTGAGCAGTGGGATAAGTACATTCCCAGAGAGAATGCAGCCTTTCGAAAAGGCGGATCACGCAGATATACGATCCATTGGGGGGTGCGAGCAGAGTGTATTGGTCATCCGCGAGGCAGACAGACTCGAAGCATTCATACTGTGAATACGTCCGGCATTGCATACTGTTTTATATAGTCGTGCGGCAGTTGAATCGACCACAAACACTTTGTTGAGGTCATTGGTGTGGAACACATTCTTTCTGACCTCTTACCCTAGTATAGCAACCGAAGTATTTGCTAAACACTTCAGACTTTGTACGGACATTATAGCCCCGGAAAAATCAAAACGCCGTAGTGTGTGTGGTAAAAGCTGGACCCTCACTCCAAAAGAGGAACGTGAGCTCAAAAATCTGAAATCACGATACCGAAAAACACAAGACTTCTCCCCTATTATTCAAATGCACAAAATGTTTGACACGATAGAAACTAGAACCAAATGCCCCACCTGGATGAAGAAAAACGTGTATTGAACAGCAAAGAGAAGAGCTTTGAGTTGATGCAGTTATTTAAACGCAGAAACTGTATAAGAGACCCTGTTATCTCAATAGTTACATTACGGAACAAAACTACCGTAGATGATCCCGTAACAATCTGCGAAGCCTTCAAATCGTATTTTGCTGCTCCCTTCAACATTGAGGAAAATGTATTGCCCCCACCTCTCCCTGTAAAAACAAACACGTTCCTGAGCCACGTCACTGTTGATGCAGTAAAAATCCGCTCTCACATAGCTACTATCATCAAACACTCTTACCTTCCTGGTCCAGAGGGTATACACCCTGTTGCTTTCAAACACGGAGGGGATGACATCCCTTTCCTTTTGCTTGATATTTATACACTTTCTCTATCGTTAGGTTCCTTCCCACTCCAATGAAAAAATTCTATAATTCAGCTCCGTTACAAAGGTGGTTCACGACAGAACATCAACAATTATCGTCCCATTAACCATACTCCAATTTGTTCCAGAGTATTGAAAGGATGATAAAATGTCGCATGGTTGAATTCTTATCATCACAAAATCTCATAAACCTATCCCAGCATGGGTTCATCAGCAAACGTTCGTGCATGACGTGTCAGCTGGAATTCTTTGATCATGTTACAATATCTGCTGATTCAATGAATGCAGTTATCATACTCCTGGATATGCAAAAAGCTTTTGATCGTGTGCCTCACAAGCGCATTCTGATCAAAATGGCATCTTTCGGTATACGTGACCCATTACTCGGATGGTTTGCTTCATACCTTGTGGACCGCACACAAACAGTGAAAATAGAAGATAATAGCTCAACGCCCAGACCAGTCACCAGCGGAGTGGTTCAAGGAAGCGTCCTGGGACCGCTGCTCTTTCTTATGTATATAGATGATATATGTAGAGTTATCAACCATGGCAAACTATTCCTATTCGCTGATGACATCAAACTTGTCTATACTTTTCCTACTGGCGATCTCAATTCTTTTTTAGGAAATATACGGGAGGACATCATGTCTTCAGAGTCTTGGTGTCAAACCTGGCTGATGAAATTCTCAACCAATAAATCCACCATTTTTGCACACGGTGGTCATTTACCAGAGGACTTTATAAAGCTGGATGGTCATGCTATTCCAACTGCCAATTCAGTCCGCGACCTAGGTATACGTTACTCAAACTCATTCAATTTTGCTGAGCACATTTTTTTCCTAGTAGCTAAAACTAAGCGAACGATTGGATACATCAGACACTCATTCTTTTTTCCTGCAGCTCGACTGCACCTTTGTAAGCTGTGCGTACGACTCCAACTTGAGTACTGCACGTTCATATATAGTCACCTGCGCAAGTCTGATAGGCTAGCTCTGGAAAGTCTCCAACGTGCATTTACGAAAGGTTTAGTGGCTTATCCGTCTTCGTTGACCTACAGAGAACGCTGCCAGACGCTTAAACTGGATCCTCTTTGGTTACGGCGTCTCAAGCTAGGCCCTGCGCTCATGTATAATCTAGTTTANAAATTGCAGCTGCATAGCGAAACTACATATGGCATCTTAAACATCCCCGTTAGTAGTAACCAAACCATCCCGGTACTCTTACTCCATACTCAACGATTATCAGCTCTGTATAGCTATTAACCACTACGCAATAGCTGTGCAAGTTAAAACAGTTTAGAGAATATATATAACTTAACCTGTTCGCCTCATATGATTACATATAAATACGTGACTCTTCCTATTCTTACAGACTACCTGATAATCTTCCCGTGTTGCAAAACATCTTCCCATTCCACACAACGGCCGTACATACTAAATCGACGTCGGAATTTGGCTGTAGTCATATACTAGGATAATCTGTGGATTGGTCACTTTTCGCGTTATACGACAACAATTATTTGTTAGAGATATATATTTTATTAATTAGCACAAAATTGTAAATTCTATATAAAAGATTTAGCCAGAAAATGTCAGACTCCATCATTCGTCATACTTCACATGACTATTTTACGTTCTTATGCTTATCACGTGATTTTGCCTTTCATTCTTGATTCTACGGTCAATTCCAATGCGAGACAACATTCCACAACGTTCGGAAAATTAAAATACTGTACTGGTTGGGCAGTTCGTGAAATTACGTCGATTTGAGAAAATAACAGAGTCCAGTCCAGAAGATCGTCCATTTCTCCGGAAAAATTGGTACCCGCCCATCTTCCCTCATCTTCTCAAAAGTTTCTACGTATTTTTCCGAGGCTATCCACATCAATTGATAGCGAAGTTTTCCGAATTTTCATTTGTGCCATCCTGAATTTTTTTTCTGGCATGACATTGAACATAAGGCCAACGTTAGCCCTGTGATGTAACGTGCAACCGAAACCAGCGAACGCGCACGAATTTAATTCGAGCGTGTGACTGGGCGTGCTGCTGTGTTGTCGGTGCCGTTTTAGCTTACGTTTGTGTAAGTCGTGTGCATGGCTTACTGGGCCTTCGGCTCATATTTGTTCGTATTGTTTCTCTTTTCAGAACTGTTTTTCGGACCCATACTTTGGGAGAGCGCTGTCCCATGGTGCGGCCACGTTGCCCAGATGTTTGTCTGCGAAGTCACGGGCATCGAGATTAGAGTCGGCTGACCTTCATGTTACAGTGAAGCAACAATTGATGTAAAAACTTAATACTTTTTAAAATAAAATATTGAAAATCTTGAGAACTATTGTTTCGGAAGCAACTGAGCCATCTGCCCCTCCGTAAACTAGAGTTTTCCATTATTATTTCGTCCGTTTTATTAATCTATTTCCATAAATGGTGTCTTGTGCAATTAACAATTACGTGTACGTTAGGTAATTCACTTTAAACTGTATGTACTGATCACGCTTATCTGAGCGTGTTTCTCACAACTGGATTGAGAAATATACCATTATTATTGTTATCTCTGACCGAAGTGGCTGTATCAGTATTACAGTCATCTAGTGGGATGGAGCCATGAGATAATTTACAATCATAAGTGATGATGTTCGATTTGTCCGTTGAGAGCGACACCAGCCGTGTTCTGCACCACAACTGCAATGACGCTTGGTCCTTTCGTATATTTTGTAAACAGAAATTGATGTTACTGCCCTGGCGGAGTGTGTAAACGAGTTTGATATCGTCAGCAAACAGAAAGTGCTTGCTATGTGTGATAAGGTCTTGTAAGTCATTTGTGTACATCAGGAAGAGCAGCGGACCCAGAACGCCTCCTTTGACCACCCCACTAGTCACTGGTTTGGGTGTTGAGTAGTGCTTCTCTATTTTGATTTTCTGAGTGCTATACAAGGGATCTTGTATGCCAAAAAATGCTATTTTGATACATCTTCTCAAAAGTTTCTACGTATTTTTCCGAGGCTATCCACATCAATTGATAGCGAAGTTTTCCGAATTTTCATTTGTGCCATCCTGAATTTTTTTTCTGGCATGACATTGAACATAAGGCCAACGTTAGCCCTGTGATGTAACGTGCAACCGAAACCAGCGAACGCGCACGAATTTAATTCGAGCGTGTGACTGGGCGTGCTGCTGTGTTGTCGGTGCCGTTTTAGCTTACGTTTGTGTAAGTCGTGTGCATGGCTTACTGGGCCTTCGGCTCATATTTGTTCGTATTGTTTCTCTTTTCAGAACTGTTTTTCGGACCCATACTTTGGGAGAGCGCTGTCCCATGGTGCGGCCACGTTGCCCAGATGTTTGTCTGCGAAGTCACGGGCATCGAGATTAGAGTCGGCTGACCTTCATGTTACAGTGAAGCAACAATTGATGTAAAAACTTAATACTTTTTAAAATAAAATATTGAAAATCTTGAGAACTATTGTTTCGGAAGCAACTGAGCCATCTGCCCCTCCGTAAACTAGAGTTTTCCATTATTATTTCGTCCGTTTTATTAATCTATTTCCATAAATGGTGTCTTGTGCAATTAACAATTACGTGTACGTTAGGTAATTCACTTTAAACTGTATGTACTGATCACGCTTATCTGAGCGTGTTTCTCACAACTGGATTGAGAAATATACCATTATTATTGTTATCTCTGACCGAAGTGGCTGTATCAGTATTACAGTCATCTAGTGGGATGGAGCCATGAGATAATTTACAATCATAAGTGATGATGTTCGATTTGTCCGTTGAGAGCGACACCAGCCGTGTTCTGCACCACAACTGCAATGACGCTTGGTCCTTTCGTATATTTTGTAAACAGAAATTGATGTTACTGCCCTGGCGGAGTGTGTAAACGAGTTTGATATCGTCAGCAAACAGAAAGTGCTTGCTATGTGTGATAAGGTCTTGTAAGTCATTTGTGTACATCAGGAAGAGCAGCGGACCCAGAACGCCTCCTTTGACCACCCCACTAGTCACTGGTTTGGGTGTTGAGTAGTGCTTCTCTATTTTGATTTTCTGAGTGCTATACAAGGGATCTTGTATGCCAAAAAATGCTATTTTGATCAAGAGACGCTTATGAGACACACGATCAAAAGCCTTTTGCATGTCCAAGAGTATGATAATTACCGCACCTCCATCATTGATGGACGTCGATATATGGTTCAAGAATTCCAGCCGACATGTCATACAAGAGTGTTTACTGAGGA
Organism: Paragonimus westermani; assembly: GCA_008508345.1. Taxonomy (NCBI): domain Eukaryota; kingdom Metazoa; phylum Platyhelminthes; class Trematoda; order Plagiorchiida; family Troglotrematidae; genus Paragonimus; species Paragonimus westermani. The sequence goes on from QNGE01000874.1 coordinate 61,656, forward strand.
AACCGTGCTATGAAGGGTTCATATGGTTTTGTGTCCTTAAGAACTCAACTATGTGCACCTTTATTATCCTATCAAACATTCTCAAGCAAATTGACATGTGGCTGATGGGATGATAGTTACGAACGTCCAGCCTTGGAACACTCTTGTGACGGGGCATAATGATTGAGGTTTTCCACTGGAGAGGGAATGTGCTGATTAAAAGCGATGGGTTGAACAAATCGAGTAAGAGAATGGGTATATCCTCACCTGCTCGTTTGACGACCATCGGTTGGATACCATTTGGCCCAGGATGGATTGAGGGCCTAATGCTAGCTAACTGTGAACGAACACTTCGAACGCCGGTTGGAACATTACTTAAAACTTTATCTGTCTTCGACGGGATACTAGCAGGCAATGAGGTGCTTTGTATGCTAAACGAGGTAGCAAAATGTGAATTAATTATTATGCACATCTCTACAGGGTCATCGACAACCGCTTTGTCTTTGAGATTAATAATTCTTATGGCAGGGTCCCTCAGGGAAATTTTCCGTCTTAATTGTAGTACTAGTTTCGTGCAATAATGCTTATCCTTGGGAGACATGCCTGGTTGAGCTAAATCGCTGCGCGTAGCTTCAGGTGAAATAAATAATATACTGATAAACGTGTATATCTCTTGTTTTGTTTTGTTTTTCATGGTTACGCGATTCTCATGATTTGTGCCGAAGGTGTTGTTTTGGTAGTTAACTTGTCCCGCGTCACTTTAAAGTATATTACGCTCTAATCCAGTTCTTATTTCTTCTGTTGAGTGAGCTCATTGATTGACACTAGCGTGGTGCGCAGGCTCACGTTTCGTGACTCGTGACGAAGGGAACTAACCTCACGCGTTCAAACGGCATGTCGCCCTAACCTATATCTCACTGGACAGTGGTTAACCTTCAGGCCTTATCCTGTTATTATGGTGGGTGTAACGATCGACTGGTCACATTTTCTGATATCATATAAACATATTTTGCTGATCTCTGTGGCATTTTTATTCACCACCGAAACTTCTCCAATTATATTATTCCAGGTCCACGTAATATCTTTAACCGCAAAATAAAAACGAATACACAATTCCACTGAAAAGAAGGACATAAGTAGAGAGATATTTTTATTTCGCGATAAAGTTAGACATATGTATTACTAGGTGTGCAGTTCTCACGTTTCACAAGATTTGATCAGAAAAGTGTACTGTTGCGTCGAGTTACAATTTGTGAGGTTGTGTCAGAATTAACAATCATAGTCAAGTGAGGAATCGCCCATGAAACATTAGAAATTCAGGACCAAATTATTTTGTTATTACTCAGTATAAATAGCCCCCAAATGTGTTGGACTAAACCGTTTTTGGTGGGGGGAAAGAAACGTCAAAACTTTACAATCAAACGGATAGACAACTGTATAGTGCTTCAGTGATCGTTAGAAAACCACCGTGGTTGACAGATTCGCGAGATGTTTAGTCAAAGTGATTGTTGAACAACGGGCGCGCCTAAAATACACAAGGATGGAGCACATCTAAGACCAATTTTGCATTCAAACAATTCCGTATCTCACAAAGATTGTTGGTTGCTGTTCGACACTCTGCATCCCATTCGCAAGCTGTTATACCACCATTGTTGAAATGATTTCTTCGAACTAACAGAGGCATGAAGAGTCCTGCCGGTGAATTACCAAACAATGTATCCCACTGACGTTGAATTCATTTTCACCAGTGTTCCTCCTCGTGAAACCTTGGAAATTTTATATGTTGCTATTCTCAGCCTGAAGTGCGATATACGTATTCCACTCGAATACCTCAAGGATCTCATCTTGCTATTAATAGAAAACAGTAGGGTCATCTTCGATGGTTTTCTCCAAAGAAAATTTGACTGAAGAGCTGCGGATAGTCAGTTAGGTTCAACATTAGCTGATCGATTGAATGTGGCAGGTAACATTGCCGAAGCCGTATTGTATAAATGGTGCTTTGATAATATATCGAGTTCACCAGTGTTGATGAATTATTCTTTTTTCAACCTTTCCAACTCTATATGCTAAAACCTCTCCGCTTCACGAAAAGGAATCAACTGGTAGCTCAGCTTCCTCAGATGTACTCGTCACCAGATGTGAAGAGTGGTCATTACAGTGATCGGTCCTCTGTAAAACAATATGCAACTGGCGATATCTTCGGTTCTACAGCTTCACGCTCATAGCACAAAAGCCTTATATATTCAGGACTCTGATTGGTAGGGCTGGGAGGATTTGCACAGGCAACAGGCTGAAAACAGTACCTGAGGTGCTAAGAAAGACGTTGCTGATAAATGGATGTCGTGGAAAATGCACAGAGACTCACGGCCAGGTGAACAAGTTCAATACCCCAGTTCAAACAGCCAACAAGAAGGATATAATTCTGTTCATGCAATTTAGAAGGAGTCGTTTGACTAGTGGCACTGAGCAAAAATTGAACTTCGGCCTATCCCATGCGTATGTGGCCGCCCACACCCTGCCTCTCATGTTGTTTTTCAGTTCACTTGCAGTTGTAATGACGTTTACACAGACAGAACACACCAACAGCTATCTCAGCGAATGGTGGAACATGGCCCGAAACGATTGGGGCAAACCACCACATAACATTTTCAAACCGGTGAATCTGCTTCTCGAAATCCTGCATCCATTTCGAAACACTCCACGATAACAGGTCACCAATTTGACCCACTGAGCTCCTTCAAGGTACCGTTATGAAAACGAAAGCCGAAGCTGTTGACCTTTATTGAAACCCAGTAGATCAGAACTCACAAACCGGCCTTATGTTCACAAAGGTGGTTGAAACAGTTCATCGGGTTGACGTGGTGTTGGTGACATGGTACCTAGTGTGAGTGTATGCGTGTTTGTATCCTGTTCATCTTTAGTTAATTGCTCCATATAACCAGTGCGCGACTGATAGAATTAAACGAATTATCAACACATCGCAGCATTTCTTCTTTCTGCACCGAGGGAAACTTACTGGAATTATTACCTAACTTCAAAACCCTGACCAACACCTCTAACGATATAAGTGATAGCTGCGGCCGATTTAAAAAGCATGTCACATAATGTCACTCAGCACTAATGGTTCTTATTCGGACGCATTCAGGTCCATTTTTGTAGATATCTCCAGGTAAGCAGACCCTAATAGCACCCTGAGGAGCAAAATAGCGTGGGGCTTGTACGAGTCACGAATGGCGCCGGTGGACAAACGGCGGACACTGAGATCGGTCCCCCGTCGGGCCTCTATGCGCGCAACGCCAAAAATTGCCAGCAAGGTTTCTTTGACCTCTGAAATCTGATGATTCTGTTAAAAATAATTTAGAAATTTACGTTCAACATTTTCATGTCCTTCCAATTCCCTTAACTAATCTGTGGAGGTGAGCAGAGAAGGCGAGGAAATTGTAGTTCCATTTTTAAGGTCACATCCCTTCAACACGTCCATATATTCCCCGACTTCGTGTCAACTATAAAGACCAAATTCAACCCCAGCAACCCAGTGTTTTAGATACTGTTTACGGAGGTTAGAGGAACAGAGAATAAAATGTAATATTGAAAATCAGACAAGATTGTTCAAAGGTGTACGCCTTCATGAACAGTTGGGATACACAAATACGGGGCGAGAAAATATTAAATAGTACTTCCGATGGATTGCAATAATGTCACAAAGATTTTTTAGTTCGTAGTAAGTGGCCTGAAAATGGCCTCTTCAACTTGCGCAAAACTCAGACATGATCCAAATAATGTGAGTTTGGTAAGCGTGTCTCAAATTGCATACCTCCGTAAATAATCCAGATACAGCCAAATTGAAACACTGCAAGCTTTGTAAACTCCATGGGGCTGCTGACACTGCTACAGGCATATGTTAATCCGTATCTTCTTACGCAAAACTCATGTTAACCCAAAGTTAATTGCTTTGACATTTGGCGACAACAAACCATTGCCTCAAATTTCACTCTTTCGCATGAGTTGGTGTGTATACTATAACTAGATGGAAAATTTAATTTTTTTACCCGCAGAGAGTAGGTTGTTTATCGGATCATACTAGGGTGATTAATCTCACCTATACCCTCACGTATACAAAACACCAACTTACAGTTCACTCGCCCCAGATGGTGTACGGGAGCAGCTATTTGAAAGTGTTACATATCATAACAGCGTTCAAACAAACACCGCTAAGTCGAGTGGGTAGTTGTAAACCTCAAGAATATGTTTGCTTCAATTTCACTGGCATATTAGAAATGATGCGATAGTCTCTGCTGACGTCCATTTGCATCCCGCAGTAACTAACACGCTTCCATCGTTTGGCGGCGGGTTGAATGCCATGTAAGACGCCCCTTGTGATCAATCGCGAGACTCCTGTGGGCATTTTGGAGCCGGTGTTATGTAGAAAGGATGATGGCGAGTTGTTACCAAAGGTCTGTCATGCAACATTGAACACTAACGGAAGATGCAGCCTGTTAGGCTACTATTTTGTATAGGTTAACCACAAGATAATCACATCCACATACGCACGATTTGAACGTTGTCGTTAAAAATGAAATCGCGGAACATTTACATGAGACGAGTTTGGGAAAACAGATCTATAGGCGCACTTCACGCAGTCCATTAGGGAACTCCGAGGGTTTTGTGACTCACCAAGGGTAAAAACGTGGTTCGAAAATAAACCTCCCGATGAGAAGTTGTGAGGATAGGGCTTACTGTAGAGAAGTTGCATGATTAAAAGTTCACTTGCATACATAGTTCACGCTGTTATCCGAATTACATAGGTTTCGAAATTTTTTCACTTTGTGTTAACTTCAGTGTCAACAAATTGCACAGTCTATTTCTGATTTCGATTCAGTGCACCACGTTGTGACAATCGTGTATACTTTGCGTTGTCCGACCATCACTGCCAATCGGTTGCTAAGAATTCCTTCGTGACGTTCATCTAATGTTCGGAGTTTATAAAGAACAGTTAGAAACGAGGGACTGCCGTTCTCTGTCAGCCTTTCTCCACAACTGTAAGAGGTTTATGCAACTCAATAGGTGCTTCGGATGTGGACTTGCGTCAAGATGGGACCACATAGGTGGCTGCCCATACTCTATCTAACCGAATCCTAGGACCTGCAGCTTGGCACACCACCTCTTATCAACCCCTAGTTCACAGGCTGGGTTTTCATTGAAGGTCCCTCGTGGAAGTAGCAGAGTAGGTCCACGCGTCTGCCTCCCAAATTACGTGTACACTCACAGTTTACACCAATCACCAGCTTTTTAGAGCGACAATAGTTCTCCCACGTTACAGTAATGTCCAGTGTTGTTACGGAACCCTCTCGTAGAAACGTTTGGAAAGAATGGAAGTGGGTGATACTCAACCATTGTTCAATATATGTTTTGTATGAAAAGTCGATTCATATACCACAGTGATTCACCCACTGCTTGCGTTTCACAAGTAATGGACAGCCTGTGATCAGCATTACAGATAGTTGCGACTAGCAGCGCGATAAACTCAAGTTGAAACAACGTGCGCCCCACTACTTCACTCACATTAGACCGCCAGTGTGCCTGCACCTACGTCGCAAGGTAAGGTGAATTGTTGCCTTCAGTTGCCTCCCATGTTTTTTGAAGTGCACTCACGTTTTCACTCTGGTGTATTAAGTAAGGTGTAATAACTTACTCCCCGCAAGACCTTGGTTTCCACTCACTCTGCAGTGACTGAAGAAGTTCACCTTTGTACTTCCACCTATGTTCTTATACTTCCTTTACTTGACTTAATGACGTCTCCATCTACAAGAATCAGCCTGTTACATCGCAGATAATCTTGGACGATACGCGAACGACTTCTCTGCTGAGAAGTAGGGAGTGAAAGCCCAGGTTCCCCCTCTCCGATGCAAAGGCAAAGAAACCAGTGTGTCAGTGCGACGGACCGTGTTGCATAATTTCAAGGATTAGCGGTAAATATATATGTATACATTTGCGTTTTCCTTGCTATTTCAGTTCACGTATCCACAAAATTTCCAGTGAAGTTTTGGGCAAGGTGCACTATCCTGAGTGACGATGACGGGAAAATTGGAACAATAATAGTGTAAAGATGATAACAGCGGTATACTTCACGACGTATTTGTGAAAAACACGTTCTAGACGGCGTGATCAATGTACATATTTTGAAGCCATATACACATTTGAACACCATAATTTTAAACTGTACAATGAGCCAGCTACGTGAATAAAGTAACAAAACTTACACTAAGCGCAAGAAATTCCGCTTTAGGACGGAAATCTCGTAAAAATTTCCAGCGTAGTGATGAATAACAATGTGTGGCGAACAAGCTCGTTTTCAGTGATTCATCATCAGGCTAAATACATCACACTTATGCCATACATTTCACGGGAGAATCGTTAGAGCAGTAAACGGGGGAAGTGTAGTTAATGAGGTCAATCAGTTCAATGTCACACTGCAGTCAATTAACAACGTGAAAAATGGGTCTCGACAGGCTAACCGGGTGGGAGGTTGGCCGGGGCAAATCCAGAGCCTGAACAAAACGTTTCTGGGCGCACAGGGGTGGGTTATACATTCGGATCCCAATAGCCTCTGTTGTAGACAAAATCCTACTCCTCACCTCTCTCGACCGGATGGCCTTAACTCGGTAGATTGGACGAAATGCGTCCTTTACTTTGACAGTGTGATTTGAATCCACTAAGTGTGATAGTACGGCGCTACAGACAGACTTCGTTATACCACTGTTGAGCCAAGCTGGAGGGTGTTCCCGTATCCGTTTCGATAAGCGTCTAGTGCGGCCAACATAACTGGTCCCACAGGAACAAGTAAATGAGTATGCACAAACGAGGCGTGGGCACAAAACCGGATTGGACGTAAAGTGGACTGGTAATCTAGCGGCATGGAATGTTCTGTTGACTGCGGTTGTGTGCCCACGTGTAACAGTTTCGGCTAAAGTATCGCTTTTGAATGACAATCCGATATGCACAACTTCCTTTTCTACAGAGTACAACTGGTCCCTCAAAATACGCTGGTGCGTGGCTTTATCTATGAACCTTTCTGAGTAGCTACTCTGTATGAATATTGTGCGTATGAATGCTAATTCTTGGGCAATTGTGTCTTCCGTGCAAATCCTTAAGGCTCTTTCCGTCAAACAGTTGATCAGATATCTTTCCGAGGCAAGTGGTACGAAACTATTGAAATGAATATACTGATCAGTCCAAGTATCCTTTCTATGTATCGCCCGCTGAATTGAGCCATCAGCACGGTGACGTAACCGTACCTCCAAAAAGCCGAATTGGCTATTAATTTCGGTCCCCAACGGAAATTGTGAATTTTGGTGCGCGGAGTTGAACGTTGCCAAGAGTTCAGTTGGATCTACATTATTGTCGAGCACGCAAAGGATGTCGTCTACACACCTGTTATAAAAATTGCACTGGCGAATTGTTGGACTCAACTGTTCGTTTTCTAATGTCGCCATGAAAATGTCCGCAAACAACGGTCTCAGCGGTGATCCCATTGCAACACCGTCCTTTCTTCGGTAAATTCTTTCATTGAACTTAAACTGTACGTTGTAAGTGCACAGATACAGTAAGTGTTTTAGTTCGACCGACGGTATCTAAATATCAATGCCACTGTTCTCAATATAATCGCACAGGTAATCTATGGTCTACTTTAACGGGACGTGGGTAAACAAGGATGTGACGTCGAGAGAAAACATGGATTGCCCGGTTAGATTGTCATCCTTGATCGCATTCACGAGATCATATGAGTCGCCTAAGCTGTGTGTTGAAAGTTTCCGCCCGACAGGATCTAATATTTGTGACAACCACTTAGCTAAAGGGTTATATGGAGAGTTTCACATGTCCAAAGTTGGTCTGAGTGGTACCCTGATTTTGTGAATTTTAGGTAATCCATACAGTCTCGGAATCGTGGTTCCGATGGGGCGAATTCTTTCAAATGTAGTTGAATCGATAATTCCCCTCTGTTTTAAACATCGTAAGGATTTTGGTATTGCTTTCTCGATTTGTGGGGTTTTGTTCTCTTCATTCTCCATTTTTCGAAACTTGGTTTGATCATCTAGTATGATGCGTAGTTTGTTGATATTATCTGCTCTATTAAGCACCACGATACCTGCACCTTTGTCAGGCTTACAAATAAAAATATTTCCATTTCTTTCCAAGTTTTCAATCGTTACGAGATGTTCTTTCGTGAGTAATTGTTTTGAGGCCGGACTAGAGCGTGAGTACTGATAACACGAATTCGCTAGTGTAGATTTTAGTTGTTTGGCATCTAGCGTCGATGTGGGATCGAGGACCAACAACTGTGCGTACAAATTCTCAAACTGCACCTCTAAATCCAACTGCCTAGTTTTACGTTGTGGACAACATAACTTAGGGCCTAACGATAGCACTTTGTCCAAAGTCAACGAAGAGAAATTGTGCACGTACCGTTCTGGATTAGCTGGAAAGTGCGAAGAGGGCTTCGTTGGATTGATCTGTTTGGGCAATTTGTCCAGCCACTTCTCACCTTGTTTTGTAGCAAGCTGTGCGGCGTAAACTTCAAAATTAGACCGTTCCTGAAGTGTCAATCGATCGAGTACTCGCGTTGCCTTCGTAATATTAACTTCTAATTCATAGAGGAAGCTGCTCGTTGTGTCTTATCCGCCAAATGCTCGACGTTGTAATGACGTCGCCGTTATTGTGATCCAATTTCTACGTAATATACTCCAATAGTACTTTGGGTATTCGCAACCGTTCATGCATTTATCAAGGAACTAAATAATAGCTTTCGCCTTAGCCAGTCTCATGCTAAACTTAGTGCACTTATTAAGTTCTCGCGGCACGATAGGGTCTTTGGTTTGTTTGAATCTCGTAAAAATACCCAGCGTAGTCATGAAAAACAATGTGTAGCGAACAACCCCATTTTCAGTGACGTTTCTGAGACGACAGTATTTAAAATCTCCGAAATGTGCTAAAATATTTAGTTGGTCTGCGTTAACACAAGACACAACTGTTTCACCGAATAAACACTAAGCAACTAACATTGAAAGCTGATGAGAAATCCTGGAACCCAACGGTTCCCACAGAGGACGTCGACAGTCTGTGGTCGGTCTACGTCGATGACATCCGAGTTCTTACGGATAAGAACGTCCCTCATAAAAAAGTTGGAGGAAGAGATCAGAAGACATGGGTTTGTCTCATGGTCAGAAGGACTTTCCAACGTAAGCACGTTGTTTGGAAAGCATGAATGCAGCATGAGGGGTTTGAAGGCTTCGATTTACAAGAAGGCTAGAAACGAAGCAATAAGGGTAGCAAGAAGTACTCGTCTAGTCAATGAGCTTAACCTGGCACGAGATATTAAACAAAACCCCAAGAGGTTCTATGGTTATGCTCAGTCCAGGTCCTCTCTAAGAAAGGAAATTGGGACCACATTCTCCTATAGCGGGGAGATCACGTCAACTGACGAGGGCATAGCGGACTCGTTTATGGCACATGCTCGAAGTGTTTATCTTTCAGACAACGATGCATCGAAACCTCGGCCTAAAGCCGTGAGCGTGCCCATAGCGGATCAGGTCATTACGCCCCACGAAGTTGAGCGAGCGATATTCAAGCTAAACAGCACAAAGTCCGCAGGACATGAACACATCCATCCAGCAGTCCTAAAACCTCTGGCCAAATTGTTGGCGTCACCATTTGCCTAACTGTCCACTTTCACATGAGAAACAAGGATATTACGGAAGATCTGCAAGTTTCTCCACGAACAGAAATTCTTTGAAGCTCCTCAAACTGGTTTCTTAAGGGGGAGCTCTTGTCTTACCAATTTGCTGACGTTTTCAGACACTGCCATTGAGGAACTGGATAGAGTAGAATTGGTCGAAATGTGCTATCTGGACTTTCAGAAATCCATCGAATCTGTCAACCACAGGCTTCTATGCCGGAAACCCCGAGAAGCTGGAATCTCTGTTAGAATCTACGGGTGGATGCGGGCGTTTCTAGTTGGAAGGTCGTGTAAAGTAACAGCAAGAGGAGTATTCTCGGACGAAGGCTCTCCGTTAAGTGAAGTTCCTCAGAGATCCATCCTCGCCTGGTATATATAAACGACCCGACCAATGACCTAGTCTGCCCATGTAATATGTATGCAGACAATAAAAAGCTTGTAAGGAGTCCCTCAGACTTGATCGCACTTCAAGGGGACATTTTGAAAATTTGCAAAAGGATATTTGAGTGGGATTTACCGCTGAATGTTTTCAAAAGGCGAAACCTTGCCAAAGATCCCAAGTAAACGTCCAGGTAACTAAGAGATACACATGGACAGACAGTTATAACAATGAAATTAATGGTATATTTCTTGACGTATTTGTGGAAAGCACGCTCAGGAAAGCGTGATCAACGTACAGATTTTTGAGCATACACACATTTGAACACCAAGTTTGAAAACTGTGCAATGAGTCAGCTATGTGAATAGAGCAACAAAACAGGCATTATATGAAGGAAAAAATCAAATTTAGGTGTAAATCTTTGAGCTAGGTAGTTCTGAGAGGATAGTACTTTAAATCTGCACAATTCGATAAAATGATTAATTTGTTACATCAATTTGGACTCCTGTAACATGCAGGCCAGCTGACTGTACTTTGAATGCCCGTGACTTCGCGGACCAACATTCAGGCAGCGTGGACGCACCAGGGGACAGCGTTCTTCCGGAGTGAGGGTTTGAAAAACAGTTCTGGAAAGAGAAACAATATGAACAGCCATGAGCCGAAGGCCCAGTAGGCCATGCACACGAATTACACGAACGCAAACTAAACCGCACCGACAGCACAGCAGCACACCCCGTCACACAACTTAATTTCAATTCGTGCGCGCTCGCTGGCTTCGGTGGCGCGTTACACACCACAAAGTGATCGCTGGCCTAATGCTTAAGGTCGTGCCGAAAATGGGTGGTTGGAGGATGGAAAAGGTGTATCGGCGAAGAATTTGATCATTATTCCATGTAAATAGTCTCGGGGAAATGTGCAAAATATTTTTCATGATGTGGGCGGGGTAGGGACGCACATATTTTTGCGGGGAACGGATGAACCTCTCGACCGGACGTAATTCTTCGCTCAAATTCCAAAGAATTTTGAGGAGCTCGCGATATGCTCAATCATTGCTGAATTCTGAGTGTCCGGGTGGAGTGGGATGTTTTATCGCGCGGGATATATCAGTGAAACCAAGAATGGAGGGCGGAATCATGCGATAACCGGGAGAACGTGAAACTGACTGTGATCTTTGACGAAAAATGGAAAATATGTTATTCTGGCATAATCTTCTATGTGACGTTAATATCACTGTGTTGATTCACGAACTATGTACCATAAGCGAGTATCTGTTATCAAATAACACGAGAAGTGGTCGATTATCAGCTTTCCCCGGTATACAATTACTGCTGGATTTAAATTTCAATTATCTCTGTACTGCCGGTATACAGAATGAGAAGAATGTTTGACAGTACTGACAGGTTGCTTGGCGGTCTATCAGGAGAGAAGAAGGAAGAATTGCGTCCCAAGGTTATTATGCAGTCACGAGACGAGCAGGTCGAGTGTTTGTTTTCCAAACAATTTTAGCATGCTCAGCTTTTGCATGGTGGTTTACAGCACAGACACACAAGCTATCAATAAGTATGATGTAAGGGTGTACCAGGATGTTTGGGTTGTTATTAACGGACAGGTAAATTGACACCTCTACATGCTGACGATAAGCATGAATTCCTGTTTGCTGACAAGTCTAAGGTTACATCTGTCCTGAAAGCGGTAGTTTGGACAGGTTCGAGGTGTGAGTGAAGTAACGACACGCAACACGGAGGGTTTTTACCCATATGTTATTAGGTTCGTTCACGAAGATAATTTGGTGACCCGGAGCTAACCCCAGTCTGCCTGCTGCACAATGTGTGAAATCCTTCTTAACATCTTGGCTCACACTGTACATAGGACCTTAAGGATCTTTGCTTGCCGTCCGCCTGATGCATGAGATCGCGGTTGATCGGTTGCGTGCCTGTGGGCGTACGTGCACCAAGCGCGCCATACATTTTTTCCGGCTTGCTCGCGCGTTCAGCGGTCGGATCATTAGCCTTCCTAGCTATCTCGCGTATCGGTGCCGTCTAGCACTGATCAAGATCATTTGCAATTATCGCATAATATGTTTTCGGCCTCCGCAATTATCTGTATTTCCATTTCGCGTCTGGTGTTTCTGCGTATACCTGAAGGAACGTTAATTCAGTGCACGTACGCACTAAATCTGGTGAGCCCGTGCATCTTAATTCTTTTCGGACGCATAATTTTTCTGACCCATGTTAACGCTGCTTTTTCAATTATACGTTGAATGTTATCTCTTTTGCTGTCGAAAGTATGTAATTCGCCAGACGTTTCCTTCAGTGGTTTTTCATTCCCGATCGCACCTATCGTTGATAACAGTCCTCAAAGCTGGTTTGCATAGTTAGAAGCCACTTTTGCATTGAGAAAGTTCACCACGGAACCAACGAAGTTCTACCACGTGGTTGCTGTTTTTCGCCTCACGTCAGAGACGACGTGGACGACGTCTTGGAGCTTTCACACTCCGTTAAACCATATGAGCGCCCAAAGGAAGCCATTATCAAGCGCACTGACCTTTCGGACCGTCAGCCTATTACCCAGCTGCTGAGTTTTGCCGAGGTAGGTGACCAGAAGCCTTCACAGCTTCTATGCTAAATGCAGCGCTTCGCAGACTCGACTCAACTCGAGGAGTCCTTGTTGAAGAAGTTATGGACCCAGCGACTCCCTAGTGATAGGCAAAATATCTTTAGGGCCAACCCTCAAACGGCCTCGTGGCAATGGGCTGATACAGCCGATCGTATCTGGGGGACATACGAAAAGCAGGTCTCCCAAGTATCCGCACCAGCGTCCTAAACACTGGCCCTCCTGGCCGACCGTGTGCGCGAACTCACGCGCCAGATCCAGGTGCTCAGCACTCGAAGCTCGCGTCCGCACTCACCCTCACGTGAGCCTAACAAACGAGCCGCCCTGTCGACTTCTAGAAGGCGACGAGTGCCCACTCCGACCACTGCTAGTACCACCAGCAGTATGGTGACCGTACTTCATTCTGCCGCAACCCCTGCGCCTTCTCCAAAAGGGACCAGGGAAACTAGCCGGCCAGCCCTTCGCGGCGACCGACGTTGCTGGCTCCCGCAGTCGCCTGTTTTTCATTCGAGACCGCGAGTCGGGAGTTCACTACCTCATCGACACTGGTGCATAGATCAGCGTTCCCCCACCGGATTATCGCGAACGACTTATGCAGGCGTAGTCAACCTTACGTGCAGCAAACTGTACGCCTATTTCTGTTTGTGGTCAGCGTACTCAGGCATTGAACTTAGACCTTCGCCGTAATTTTGGTGGCTTTTTACTGTGGCAGACGTTCAAATTTCCTTGAGCACTTCGACCTGCTAGTCGACGCACGACACAATCGGCTAGTCGACCGTAAAACGGAATTGTTATTCAACGGTACTTTAACCAACGCGGTTGCAATCGGTCCCGCGTATCGCCCGGTTATCACGAGCGCTTACGCTTCTCTTGTCGAACAATTTCCGACCATCTTCAGACAACCGACCTTGCCGCCGCCAGTGACTGGTGCAAGGCAACATCACATCATCACCACTGGCCTGCCCGTTTTCGCGAGAGCCCGTCGTTTAACACCGGATAAGCCGAAGATAGCGCGCGCCGAGTTCGAGCCCATGCTCGAGCTTGGCATCATTCACCCGTCGGATAAACCCTGAGCTTCGCCTGTTCATATGATGCCGAAAAAGTCGAAAGACTGACGTCCATGTGGAGATTATCGCGCGCTTAACAACGCCGCGGTACCGGACAGGTACCCCATTCCGCATATTCAAGACAACACGGATTGCGCAAAGTAATATCGTCTCTGAACTACGCAGCTCGAACTTTTCTGCTTAAACTTGTATTTTCCTTGTTGGGCGTGTTTCTCACATATGCGTCGATAAATTCGCCGTTATTATTTATTTTCTTTTATTGTAACTGGCTATATGGAGTTATGCCTGTATGTCTCACTGTGCAATCCGAGACAATCAACTTTTTTGAAGCTAAGCAAGATGAATCACTAAGTTAGCAGGTAGACTCCGTCCACAACCAGTTGTCTCATTCTCGGAACTTGAGCGATGTAGGCATCCACCCAAAACACGAGGATAGTGCTTTCCAATTCACCACAATTCACAAGGCGCCTTCGTTGCATGGACGTGTTGATAAGTGGTAGTAAGGATGCTGGATGCCGAGGAGGTACCAACGCGTAGTGACGATCATCTGAGTTTACCAAAGTTTCCACCATTTTAATAACCCGACGATCATCCACAGACGTTACTCCTTTCTTTACGGAGCCCTTTCCGATAAACCCTGTCCATAAAACCATCCCATGTTTCCCTGAACGCGCTGGTACCCAGGGAGCTCACCGAGGCCCATGAGCTGAATGACCTGCTAATCGGACCCAACAGCAAGCACCTTAAATATATCTTAACCAGATGTGTTTGGTACCTCTTTCCTTTTAGCTGATCAATTACCCGATGAGCTTCTAGGGCGTCACAGCCGACCAAAACACTGATGATATAATTGGGGTACGCGCTGAACAACATATCCCGTGGATGCGGCCGTGGTAATAACAGCTTGATATTCGGACAAAGCGTGCGAAATTTAAGCAATGTCACAACCGACCATGCTCTTTGAATGTGCATGACTGTCTTGGAATCAATGAAAGCAGCGTCGGACCGGACTACTACCGGTTCGAACATGGTCTTCCAGCTAATCGTGCAACATATGACTTAGTCCTGATTTCCACGAATTCCGAGCCTGTCGACTATCGAACAATCAACAAGAGTGCATTCCGATCCGCTGTCCAGAAATGCTCAAGCTTGGGCGGTGTTCATCCCAGAACGTAATGCAATAGGAAAGACGGACAGAGCAGTATGAGTTCCATTTGCAGACATCGAAGGTGTATCGTAGAATTGAAATCAAATTGTGTGGTAGCGGTACCCAGAGACGGCTATTTAGCAACAGTAGTGAGTGAGTCACTGTAGGCGGTGATGTTTCTGTTCACATGTTTAGGCATTATCATTCCTGTTTGGATTGCAATTTCCTAGCCACCTGATTAACTTTCGAGCTATGAAGACATAGTTATGTAGCTCGCAGGATCTCAACCCGCTGCCTTATCGCTCTAGTAAAAGATTGTGGAAACCAGTATAGAAAACGAAAGCCCTTGCAAGCACAAAACGAAAGCGAGAACCATAGATGTTAATGGTGGTCAGACGGATTTTATTGCTGATGCCAGCTGGGCTCAACTGTACACACATCTGTTTAAGACCGTCATATAGTTCGGAAGTTAGGCTTATAGCCAGCTCACCGTACATTATGCGGGTGGCATTGGCACGTTGCCGCACGAGTTGTGTTGGATCACGTTCGCAGTGAGTCATGAATGCGGCCTGGTCCGCCCATCTGAAGTTCAGTTTGAGATGTGACCCCAAACGATCGTTTCTATGGTCGGCTTAAAGTAGGGTCTGAAGTGCAATTCAGTTATCGGAAAGTTTCGTCAAACATCTGCTGGACCAACTGAAGTAATGCCGTTGATTGTTAGGTAGGGCCTCCACAAAGTCCATCACTGAGTGCTTTTGTCACCATATGATTTCCTTCAAACCGTTTGCGAAAGATTTTCTTGACGTTTAGATAGCTCCGACCCTCTTTGAGAATGGTGCGATTTTGGATCGGACGTTTTGTGGGTTCATCACAACATTTAGATGAGTAATCCAGTCTTGCTTGGCTATCGCTCGTTTCATTCATAACACCTGACCCAAGTGCTTTAGCAGAGTACCAGTGAGACATGGGGTTGCCAGAAAACAAGTGTTTTTCTCGCTTGGGTGGGTTTTTCTGTCGTTCGATTGTACTACTAGAGACTGGTATTCCAGAAGGCGACTTATTAAGGTCGCTCAGAGGTTTGCGCTCGCATTCAACTCTGTTGAGCGTCGATTACCGCTGTATCATTCTTTCAAGATTTGTCTGCTTTTACACTTCCTCCATCTGTCGCTCTGTGGCTGTCTCGCAGGGACTTTGTAGATACAGTGTCCATTACTGAATACTGAGAAAGTTCCGGTAGGTACAGCTCACCTTTCTGCTGAGACGAATTCGAGCGAACTCGTAGAGCTTGCTGTGAATTTTGCTCCAGAGTTCACCTGAGTGTCGCTAGAACTTAACACCCGGGGGTCAAGTCAAGCTGACGATGGCCGCTAAGCAGCTCGGTAATATTTCTTTATTAGAGAATGCATAGGTGTCAGTAAATGCACACCAATAGATATATGAGATCACTACGAAATAGTACCTAACAAGATATGTTTCGGTAGTCAATAGTTAAGCGGTGATCAGATTCAAGACATCGGCCAAAAAGACATTAAAACGGAAATAATTATGTCATCAATCGCACTGCTGACGAAAGAGTGGCAGGCAGGATGTCACGTATGGTGGCAGCTAACTCATTCGAAGACAAGTCTCTGCATGTCACCTGTTTTTCTGTTTAATGTTCTGAGCAAATACTTACATTCCAATGCGGAAACAAAGCTCATCGATCACTGTTGTCGATATCACGGTGGCACTGGTTTTTGTTCGCCCGTAAAGTTGCGGCCACAACGTGTCTAAAGGAGGTAACATGGATGGGCTTGTTTTTGACAAAGGTTGGCCCGTGTTTTCACCACCCGAGAACGTTACACCGACATAATCTTGCTCACGGACTGTTCCATTTCATAACATGTGACCTCTCTATTGCGGTCGTTGTTTTCCGATTGCACTGCTTGTGTCTTCGATGTACACCCGCAAACAATGAGTGAATGTGATCCGCAAGTCGACGGGCATTACAATCACTAGTAAATGTGAGGTGCCTTCGTTTCCATTTAATGACGTGCATTCCGCAGGCACGTACCTTGAGGTAGACGAGGCAACAACAGACACGTTTTAGAAAGTAGCTTCTTTTTATCCCTCTACTCTGAAATTAGAGACGTCCATCCTAAATCTGTCATCTCCGTATTTAGTGGATAAAAGTTGTAGTTGGGCCCTGGGCCAACGGTTAAACGATAAAGTTGGCATAGACTCAGCTGTGCTTTTGGCGGGTTTCGAGCAGTAAAAATGAAGGGGTCGATCTAATTCCGTTCATATAGGGTTGGCCAGCTGATTAGGTGAAATTGTTCTGGCGCTTGTTTATGAGTCCGAATGGAGGGCATAGAGAAAACTGTTGCTGATTGTGAGCAATTCTGATCGAGGGGTGATTGTCTGATAAACGTTTCCAGACTTGTAGGAGATAGCAAAGGGTGGGGCGCTTCTTGTGATATATGTCTTTGTTGTGGTCTATGGAACCGGATACACACATACCCACATGCAATGCACGTTCGCTAATAAGGAAAGCATGATACGCTAAGTAGGAAAAAGTAACCAGTTCGGTTGGTGTATCATAACTTAGTGAGCTGGTGTGTCTGGCAGACAGCACGTCTCCTACAGATATTCTGGGCTATCACCGAACTCTAAGCACCAAGTAAAATCTTTCGCTAAAACGTTCAATTTAGAAGCGCACGGATGGGCAAAAACTTAAATTAAAACAATGCATGACGGAACCACCGGGAATAGTGGGCTCGTACAATATTCAGGTGGACTCTTTGTCAACCCTATTTGGCTGGCCGCCGTAGGCTGTTCGTCAAGTATTACCTAGCAGGGCCACCTGGCTGTTGGGAAGTTCGCGACTGTTGAGGATTTGGAAATATGTCGATTCCAGTGGTAGACAGTTGTATTGGTTAAGAGTTTGGTATTTGAGCACTCTCTAGAATGAACCATTTTTGTAGACGGATATGCATCTTGCGACATATCAACGATTGACAAGTAACCAAAGGTGTCAACAGAACAGGGGAACACTCCTGGGGTGTAGGAAATAGTAAACGTCCAAGTAGTAAACACCACTACCCACTTCTTCATCTTAGCAAGGAGAACAAACTCGGCGATTATGACTCTTGTGGGGATTGAGCTTCAAGGTCGTTCAAAAAGGAAAGCGGAAATTTATATGTATAAAAGAAATTAGACATACCAACACAGTGTACACATATGTATGATGCTTAATTTCTGTAGTCCACGGTTATAATTTGCTATTCATATTTGTATATTTCTGTAAACGCCGTTTCGTTAACTTCATTTGTACACTGGTTTAGAAGCAGCACCATCAACTTTTTAATTTGGTTAACTTGAAACGGTGAAACGGGTATCATTTCACGCCCTCTCGGTCTCCTTTAATTGCATGGGTAGTTTGGCAATATTTTATAATTCAGCGTGTTTCTGACCTGTCGACTCCGAACGCTCATCACCCCACGTTTTTTGTGAGAATATCTACCTGTCGTCGTCCGAACTTACCCTCTGACGCTGTCTTTTTCCTTGTTGGTGGCTCACCCAATTCCAAAGATTTTGAATTGTCAGTAGGCCATTCCCAATTATTGGATGAGTCTTCACTTTACTTGTACGCACACCTTCCGTGCACATTCGGTACGATTGCAATTTCTGCTGGTACTACCACAGTCTGGACATACTTATCATTTAATCAATTAGGTCACTGTAAATAAATATTATATATATGCTGCATATGTAGTACACATAGTGTTGGATCTGTTGATGTTCGTCCGATACGTTTGCCGTCTTTGTTTTATATGATGCGGAGCGGTGAATTCGGTAAGGCACGTTAAGTTTGTTTGTAAGAAACCGATCCTAAGTTTGAATTCATTAGTCCCTGCTGTGTGCATTGAAAGGTCATGGTGGATTTTATACCATAACTATACAGTATTTGCTTTCTTCCTCTTATGACCATCATTCTTTAACCAGTAAAACTTTTCTCCTTGGTGTTGTTTGACAGACACGCACCTTTATCTACACCTAATTGTTTTTATGAGCTTATTACCTATCGATTGATGGCCGTTGGCGGATTCATGTTCTGGTTACTCCATTTTGTACGCCATCCTGTTGGATAATTTGTGTACTCGATTAATTCATATTAAGTGTGAGGTAGCAGCTTCATTGTAATTTCGTTCACCAGTGTCGTAAAAATTCCAATCCGACGTTTCAGGACCTGGAGGATAGTCCCGTTAACCGGACTGTCCTATCTTGAAGTCAAACCTGTGCGACATCCACGTGATATTCTGCAACCCACCGCTCCATCTGTCATGAAGTAGTTCAACAGGCTAAATGTTGTACCCGACAAAAAGAATTTCTTAAACTTATTACTCATAAACACAAGGTCGTTGGTTGGTGAGATACAAATTTTAAAATCCCTTGTATTTTGTCTAATTCCATTATCATTCTCGTGACTGAGAAGTGGTGCTCTACTAACACCCCAGACAGTCAGATGAGTATTGTAGGATATTACATGGTTCGTAGGGATCGTCTCACAGGACGAGGAGCTGAAAGCATTGTTCACCTAAAAGCGTAATTTTCCTCGGTAACACTTGATGAGTCTAGTCTTCATAAACTCGAAGACACGTCGTGCTTGGTGATTTCGATTGGTTCTCGCGAGATACTTGTGGGATGCATTTGCAGACCTCCAAATGTCTCTAGCAATGATTTGAATGGCCTTGTGGAGATATTGAATCACGTGTTCAACATGCCTCGTGAACACGAACAAATAGGTGGTGACTTTAACACACCTAATACCTCCTGGACCACATTTTCTGCTTCAACAAAACAGCACGAATTCCTTTCATGCAATCAACTAAATTATTGTAACCAACATGTCCTAACGCCCACCAGACAGAGTGTACGATCTTCCAAGAAGACTTTGAGCAACGCCTAGCGATGAACCAACGTCCCAGATATTTAAAACAAGATTGAATCGTAATGCCACGGCACTATTGAACAAATTATCAAAGTGAATATTCAGACAACCCCAACAGTTCCGATCGACAGATCGTTTCCCGGGAATGGGCTAAATATGAACTACAATCACATAATAAGGCATTCATACCCAACTGGCTATTCGCACAACCATCAGATCGACGTGCCAGAACAAAAGCGTCTAGGTCAAGGTCCAGTTAACGTTCACAAACAGGAGGGTTGAATGCGGAGGGGTGAATATTTAGGGGAATTGGGTTGGATCGGATTTTCACATGATTGTAGTTCAAAAATTCGATACACGAAGGCATATATTGAATCTCATATTCATCATAGGTATTCCGTCTGTAGAGATATCTGTCCTATAAAATTCCCAAGGAGCGACCACAAGGTCGTCAAGTATGTGGTTGATTTCAATTTGTCTAACAAACCGACAGTTGTATTCTATCGTCCCATAAACTTTATTGATTGGAGTGCTTTCTCCTTCATACTAAGATTCTTCTTTCTCACATCAGACGTAAGCATAAGGGCTGAAGATGTTATAAGACATCTAACGTTTTATATCGACGTTAAGGCCCCCTCAAAATCAGAACACGTCGGCCCGTATGCACAAGGAAAATTCCTTGCTGCAAGAGAGACTGATATATTTAAATTACTTAAGTCGAGGCACGGAAGAACACTAGATTTCTCCCTGGTGATGCGAATGAGCAAAATGTTTCAACACAGGACGTCAAACGCAACTCCGTCATATAAACGAAGAGCAGCTCGCGCACCGTGGTGAGCAGAGATACATGAAAATAGTGCAACTGAGGAGACGGGAAATTTCATGAGGGGCCCCGCTATACAAGGTATTATTCTCGAAGACAAAACGGTTGTTGTTGACCCTGTGGCCATGTGCGATTTCTTCAACTCACATTTTTCTGCGTCGTTTAGCGTAGAGAGCACCTCCTTACGTGCTAATATCCCATCAGAAGTAGACTTAGTTTTAAGTAATGTTCCAATAGATGTTCGAAGTATTCGTTCGCAGTTAGTTATCAATAAGCCCTCAATCTATCCTGGACCGGATGGCATCCCACCAATGGTCGTCAAGCAAAGAGATGAGGATACACCCATCCCATCACTTTTATCCAGCACCTCTCCTCCTCATTGGAGAAGGTCAATAATTATGCCTCGCCAAACGAGTGGTCCGACGCAGCACGGTAATAACTATTTTTCCATTAAACACATGGCAATCTGCTCGAGAATGTTCGGGAGGATAATAAGGGTGCATATAACCGAGTTCTTGAGGACAAAAACTTATAAACCTTTCACAACACGGTTTCCTTAGTAATCGCTATTGTATCACATGTCAGCTGGAATTCTTGAACCAAATATCTGTCTGTCGACGCAAGAAATGCGGCGATTATCATACTCTCAGACAAACAAAGGGCATTTGATCGTGTGCCTCATAAGCGCCTCCTGATTAAAATGGCATCTTCCGACAAACAATATCCCTCGCACAGCTGGCTGTCATCATACCTTGAAGGCCGCATTCACACAGCCAAAATAACACACTACTCAACGCCAAAACCGGTAACCAGTGGGGTGATCGGAGGAAGCGTTTTGGGTTCGTTGCACTTCTCAATCCACACAAATAACCGATGCAATGTTATCAGACACGGCCAGCCTTTTCTGGTTGTTCACGCTATCAGAATCGTTTACACATTCCGCCAACACAGTAAAAACGCCTTTTGCCTACGAACTATACGACAGGACTTGGCGTCATTGCAGTTATGGTGCAAAATCTGACTAATAACGCTCTTAGCAAGCAAGTCGAACATCGCCACTTTTATTCGTAACTTACCCCATGGTTCCGCCTCGCTAAATTGATACAGCCACTTCGGTTAGAGATTTAGGACTAAGGTATTCAAACTCATTTAATTTCTCCGAACAAATATTTTTTCGAGTAGAAAAACTAAGAGAACAATAGGCTGTGTCAAAAAGATGTTCAGTATACCAGCTGCAAAGCTGACGCTTTAAAAAAATGTGTGCTTGGCCTCAACTTGAGTATTGCACTTCTATTTACTCCCCTCTACGCAAGTCTGATAGGACTGTGTTAGAGAACCTTCAACGGTCCTTTACTAAAAGCTTGTTGAGATATTCTTCCGCGCTCAACTACAAACAAAGCTGCCAAAAACTTGGTGTTGATCCACCTTGATTTCGTTGACTAAAGTTGAACCTGACACTTCTTTATAAACTCATACATTCGGACGCCATCACCACAGCGTTTAATGTCCACTTACAACACAGCGCTTCACATAGTCTAAAAAACAAGTGTTCCATCCTGCCAATATCGCTATTTAGGGAAAATGTAAGCGCAAACTTCTTCGTTGTAACGTACTTCGACGTTTGGACCAAACTCCCCAACGAAGTCGGGGCTGGTAACAACATTCAGCGTTTTAAAAAGGGTTTGGACACCTATCTTGCGTTATCGAACACAGTATCTTTATTCAAACTCTCTCCTATTCCCTGATGACCTTCCTGAGTGTGGTCCGGGAAACATTTAGCCGTCAGCTGCGTGTAACTTAGGTAAAACCCGCTGTCCAACTCCGCTGGAAAACAGCGTGCTTGAAACATTTCACTGTATCAGTTATTTACACGACCATTTGGTATTTGGCCTACTGCATGCTCACTAAACCGTTTGCAACCCAACAATATTTCAGCGACATGTGTTTATTCATGTATATGCGTGCTTGGCGTGGTGGTCAGGCTTGTGTGCTGTTTTGATCCGGCGGGCTGTGCTGACTGAGACTTCGGTCCTTGCGGGTTCAACCTTGTCACATTGGCCGAAGGGGAGCAGCTAGACAAAAAGCAGATGCGTGCGTGCGTTTGCTGTGCGTGGTGATTGTGTGTTGTGGCTTCGTTTGACAAGATGCTTGTTTTTGCCTGAACTGACTATCTGTTGCTGGGATTATCTGTACAATAGTTCCGCGTGTGTGGGCTGGATCTCTTTTGATATGGCTGTCGATCCTCTCCCAGGTGATTGATGTTGTGGCGTCTGAGTGTGTGTGTGTCACCCGTTGCCTTGCGGCACAGGCTTTTTAGCCAAACGCCATGGTTGAGGGCCCCAATCGGTCATCTGCACAAGTCTGGGCGTCCTGGCAGTATCAGAAGCCCATACAAACAACGATATTAGAAAATAAGGCAAATACCATACTGCATCGGCCGTCGCGCAGGATAAACCGGGTCGCTCTATCTGATGTACATCACAGGGTGGATAAGTGAATATATGCTATTCAATGCCCAGAAGACCGACTTGAGACAGGCCCGGGGACGACATTGGTTCAGTCAACGAGAACGGTGATCGTCTGCTGCACTTGTGCACTACTCACGAGCTGGATATCACGAACACCCGATTCCAGCTGGATGCGAGAGACATCATGACGTGGACTCATCCACGAAGCGGTCACCACCATCTGCTTGACTAGGTGATTGTGCGACAGCGTGACATTTGCGAAGTGCGCATCATGCGAGTGATGCGCGGCGCTGAATGCGACACAGCTCATAGGCTGGTCAGGACCAAATCGTTTATCCACGTACGTAGGCTTGTTTATTGCAGTTTTTCCGGACAACGACAGAAGCTGGATATCTGACGGTTGGAGAAATGGGAGACGAAGACTGCCTTTCAACGTGCAGTCGTCGCTCGCCTGCACAATGCTTCTGTATCCACTACCCCTGAAGGTATGTGGCAACAACTCAAGAAACAGATTAGGGCGGCAGCCACCGAGACGATCGATGTGGAGGGGACGGAACACTCAGACTGGTTCGACGACAACAACATGGTTATCTCCAGGCTGGTAAAAGAGAAGAATGTAGCTTTCGCTACATCTACAATGGACCCGGGCAATGGAGCGAAGAAGGCCGCGTTCCGGAGTATCCGCCGCCAACTGGCCAAGCGTGTTCGCGGAAGTAAGGACAATTGGTGGAGGAACCAGGGCGAGCGCACGCAGGGTTTTGCATACCACCGGCAACACAAGCAGTTTTACGCTTCGCTTAAGGCTATCTTCAGTCCATGTATGCAGTCTACTAAAGCACTGGTAGACATGGGCACAGGCTGTGCTTGCACTCAGCCGGAGGATATCATGAAGGTATAGCGCAAACACTTTGGAAGCCTGTTAAACCGCCCTGCTACAATTGATTGGGCGGCTGTTAACAGTCTGCCGCAACAGAGCATCAAATATTCACTTGCTCTTGCCCCAGATTTGCTGGAGTTGCAGAGGGAGATTGGTCAACTGCGCAACGGGAAGGTTGCAGGCGAGGATGAGCTGTCAGTTGAAATCCTGGAGAATGGAGGGCCGGTGTTGGAACGCGCTCTGCTTCAGCTGGTTCACTCCGTTCCGGAGCACGAGGCGATGCCGCCAGATTTTAAGGACGCTCTTATCGTCCCTATGTTCAAAGGCAAGGACAACAAGCAGTGCCCAGACGATTACCGGGTATCGGTCTTTGAAGCTGTGCAGGCAATGTGCTTGTCAGAATCCTCCTGAACCGACCGCGAACGTTTTGGAAGTGAATGTTCCCGAGGAGCAGTGTGAATTCCGGGCGAGTCGGAGTACGATCGACCTGGGGTTTGCTGTCCGACAGCTTCGGGAGAATTTCCGGGAACGGAATCAGCCCCTGTTTGCCGTTTGTGGACTTCACGAAGGCGTCTGACTCCGTGATCCGCGAGGCGCTGTGAACGGTGCTTGGTAAGTTCGGATGTTCAGGTAAGTTCGTTAATATGGTAAGATTGTGGCATGCCGGCATGAAGGCTAAGGTGCAGTCGTGTGGATAACCTCTGTTGATTTCGACATCGTTACTGGCGTAGAGCAGGGTTGTGGTCTAGCCTCAGCTCTATTTAGCTTATATTTGACTGCCATGATAACAGTTGCTTCTAAAAACTCTGGGAAGGATGGCGTTGATGTCGAGTACCAGATGAACGGATGGCTGCTGAATATGTGGCGTTTCGGCGCACCAACCAGACTGCAGACCTCAACAATGCTCATGCTTCTGTTCGCAGATGACAGCGCGTTGATGGCACACGGTGAAGCAGAACTGCAACGTCTGGCTACAGCCTTCGCTTCCCCAGCATCAAAGTTTAGAGTGGACATCAACACAGGTAAGACGTTTCCGTTCTTTCAGCCCTCTCCTGGGGGGTGCTGCTTATGTACCTCCACCCCAGCTTCGCATCGCTGGAGACACTGTGAACGGCTGCGGAGATTTTTGCTATTTGGGCAGCAACTTGTCGACAGATTGGTCCGTGGACCGCGAGCTCTGAGCGCGTGTGGCAAATGTTATTGGTGCTTATGGACGTCTTGAAAAGCGTGTCTGAAAGAATCATAGCTTGAAGATGGCCACGAAGCTGTGTCTACCGTTTAATGGTGCCGTCTATACTGCTGTATGACAGTGAAACGTGGACGTTGTACCAGCTGAACGTGAGCTATCTGACCCGCTTCCATATGTAATGTGTGAAGCGCATCTTGGGTATTCGGTGGTCGGATATGATTCCGAACACTGAGGTGCTGCGGCGAGAGGGCATGGACGGGATGGAAGCAATGTTAATGCTGACTCAGCTGCGTTGGCTCGGTCGCGTCCGTCGGATGAGCGATGATCGCATCCCGAAGCATCTGGCGTTGAACCGGACGGCCTGGAGGAATACGGTCCGGACGAGCGTCCGAAAATTCAACGAGCGGTTATTGTGCGGCCGCGAGCGTAAGCGTGCGGTACGCGAAGGAGCCATCGGTGCCATAGGTCGAGGTGACGTGATGTGCGATATGCGCGACCGCGAATGCGCTGGACGTTTGGGGTTATTAGGCCACAAATCTACTCAAAATACATCGTCGGCGAAGAGGCGACGAGTACGTTAGGCTCAGGTAGAGCATATCAGTTTATCCATTATACGCCTCCGAACGTCTGCATCGGCCAACAGGCCGATCGTTGACAACTAATCCGCTGTTCTTTTTAAAAACTTGAGTGTCTGTGGTCTTCTCTTCATTCTTTTCTTCGGCTTTGTTGATGTATTGTTTGACGAATGGTGTGCATAGCCCTTCAAAGTTCAACGATAATTTTGGTTTTCATCCTCATCTTTTCTGGGATGCACTAAACTGCACTCCTATACTGCAACGCTTCTTGTATTGCACTTCAGAAATCTTTCCTCTTAGTTTAGGCCTCGTCATTACAGCCTCTCTTGTTTAGTTTTCGAGAGATGAGTTTCCTTTCCGTATCAGCGAATCAACTGGCTAACCAGCATTGACCAGCTGGATAAAAGCGCCCCACGGGCACACCTACCGGTCTTATACTTTCGGGTGTACACCGGATATGTGGTGTGTGGGTGGAGCTGCAAGTGGTGCGGCACAATCCAATTGCAGTTACGGCTAAGCGCAGGTGTCATTTGGCTTCGGTCACTGTGACATACTAATCCGAATCGGATGCCACCAACCATGTGCATTGCCCAAATTGCTAGGAAACGTGAAGTTGGCGTTTATCAACGAATCTAACAGACTGACGTCATGTGAGCATTATTTATCACACGTACATTTCAAAGGGCCTTCCAAGTCATCGACTCGACATTCCGTTTGCTTGAATAAATCTTGGGTGCATAGCAAAACGCCACAACAATTAATTACCAAGGTTATAAACTTCAATAACCATGACAAATATAATAATATCGCGTGAATTCTTTGTAAAAAATTTCGCGTATGCATTGTTCGTCATAGTAAATGTAACCACCCCATATTTTCTCATCGAAAGTGTGAAATTGCATACTTTCTCTTGACCTCCATGAGTATACATTGTGCTAGAAAATATTCTGCGACGGATGGAGGCATGGAACTACTTCTCGGCCGAACAAACTTGGAGGTTTCCAACTTTCCGAAGGTTTCTAGCTGGGTTTTGTCCAATCGTTTGCTGCATTTTGGAAGTTACTGTTCTGCCCCGCCAACGCCGACCTACTTTGACATTTTCCGGTCGATAATTATATCCCGTGATGGCGGAACACTTCAGAGATGCATTTGGACGTCCTTCCCAGTGTGACCTCGAAATATTTGAAACAACCCTCCACAACCTTGTAGAACGTACATTATTGTAACTTCCGATGTTCGAGCTAAATCCCTGAAGTGAGCGAACCGTGTATTTTCCCGCTGCATGCGTCAACGTTTCATGAACTACGATTATTTTTTTCTTGACCACACCCTTTTTGGTAGCAGGTTTCACATTTGTGCTACTGTTTAATTATTCGTTTTGTATGGTTTGTAGGTATCTGCAGTGATCGCGCATAATCGAGCGTGTTTCTCACCTATGCGTTGAGAACTATGTACTATTTGTCTGATATGATAGGTGAAAACTATTTTCTTCATTATATGTGCATTAATATATAGGTCATAACGTGGATTCACGCCAAAGTGGCATTTTTCAATTCGCAACGTCCTTGAAGTGCAATCCATCCAAAAGCCATAATTTCCGCTTATCATATACTCGTACCCGCCTACGAAACTAGGACCGTAATCGGGAGACCACTCAGAGGCAATCTATACTGCGACGCTATCCTTGGAACACTGGGTGACTCAGTAGTTCTTGCGGGGGACGTAACAGCAGTGGGTGCCAAATGGGTTGCAAGAACCAAGGAATACCAGCGATTGCAAATTGTTGGGTAAGGTTGGCAAGCAGTTGCGAGACAGTCAAGTCATTGTCTCTCGAAGATACATAAACATCACGTATAAGCCCACTAATGAGGCGACGCAGGTGCAAATGAATAGATAGAAGCAGACAAGTAGGCCATTAAGGGTGGGTCAAAAGATAAGTGCGCAAAGGACAGCATGGGGAACCAGAAACTGGTGGGCCTTCTCTTTGGCTGAAAACATTGCTGAAGTTGAGCGAATCACCACAGTGAGTAAAATCTGGGTGGGCTGTGAAGGTCATCATCGGT
Source organism: Paragonimus westermani (assembly GCA_008508345.1). Classification (NCBI taxonomy): domain Eukaryota; kingdom Metazoa; phylum Platyhelminthes; class Trematoda; order Plagiorchiida; family Troglotrematidae; genus Paragonimus; species Paragonimus westermani. The sequence continues at coordinate 89,499 of QNGE01000874.1, forward strand.
TACGTGTCACACGTGAAAGACGACTAAAGGAGACTAAGCAACCAATACTTGAAGTAAAAAGGAAGTTGGAGGATAAAGACGGAATGTACAATTTGAAATGAGAATGCTGCCAAGAAAATACATCAGCTTGACGCACCAGTCTTTAACTGTGTTAGTGGCTTTTTGGCATTTATAAAGCTCCAAGAACCTCTAGAAACCTTGTGACTCCCAAAATACAACAAAGACCACCTCATCTCGCCGTGGATTATTTTGCTGTGTTTTCTGCAGGGTTAACGGAAGGAATTACCTTTGACACGGCTAGGCGAAACTGCACTTATCCACCGCAATGTGACTGGTCACAGTGGATAATATATGTCCCTCGTCAGCCACAGTGCACCAACACGTTTGAGGAGTCATGTTTTACGGTTTTTCTCCTGAAAGCCATTTTTTGGAGAATTTGAAAGTCATGGCACATTTCTATACAACCTGATAAGTCAAATGGATAGAAGTAGTGGTACAGTTGGGATACGCCTGGGATGAGGCAAATACACACGTCTGCGGTCGTCATCTGAGACCCTCACAGTCGATGAACGCAAGAGCAACTGCGTCATTTTACAGGGCGTGCCCACTTAAGAGGACTATGTCATTACCCAAAGGGAGCAGGATCTCGACCAGTAGAGAATGTCGGCATCGCTCACTGGTCTCCATGACATACCAGTTGGTAGAGTAAGTCCCCATTCCTGGCAGGCGCATTAGCTTCCACACATGAGGCTCGAATACTGAAAGTAGCTTTACTAGCCAAGGAAACAATGACACGAGTGCATGGGGCCCGTCATGCAACTGGCTCATTGTGGTCGACTGAGGAGGAACATCATTATGGTAGACCATAAAAGCCAAATCCCAGCCGTCCGAACTGTGTACTACCACAACGCCTAATACAAATACTTCTAGCGGCCCTCATGCAACTGCTATGTCTCGTTCAGGAGTACAATACACGTATTGGCTGCCTCTTCGGTGCGGAATTGCTGTCCTACAATGCACTACAATGAGCTGTTTCAGCCCGTTTAAGTCGATTAAACTTCTCAAGTAGGTTCATCTGGTATACACTTCGTATGCAGTGAAACTGCCCACGTTTTCATACCAGCTAGCACTCATTTGTACTTTAAGAGAATAGGTCGTATATTATCACGGAAACCTGATGCACGAGGGTAACTCGGAGCACTGAAATGTCGATTTCCGGTATGATCATTTCACAACAACACAAAAAGTGACAAAGATGCAGTTGCCTTGTAGTTAATTTCTTAACTAAACGTCCGGAATATTCGCGTTAGGGTGCTCCTGAATCATCTGAAATCAATCTAACACATAGGTGAGGTCGCTGAAAGTTCACCATTTCTGTTGGTATGGTCTGCACAAAGCATTTTGCTTATAGGGTTATCGAACTAGTCTTACACAAACATCTGTGTACAACACTATTCGTACGTTACCCTCGGACGGTTGATAGCGCGAGACTGTGGTCATCCAGAATCTGACTGCACCCATTATTTGGCTGGTACTGCACCATCCTCCTCCGTTGGGGGAATTATTCGACGCAATGTTGGGAGCTGAATTGTCTGAGCAAATTCAGGATAGTACCCTGTAACGGCTGGGTCAGGCATCGCTGTGTCGTGAATCATGCGTTCCAAAAGAGGTGACATGATAGGTAATTTAGAAACCTCACCTCCACTCAGCCATAGTGACCACGAGATGACGGAGTTCGAATGGTTAAATGAGGAATTGGTGGATTTCCCGAAATGAGGGTCTGCGTGGCTATCATAAGCCAAAGGGAGCTCTGTAAGTTTGAATGACCCGGTACCGCCATCTTACTTAGCCTGGACAATAACGGGCAGGTTGCTGCCGGAGAAATGTTCGGTATTTCCGACAACCTTGTTCCCTTAAAAGCATCCTGGTTCTAGTAGAAAGCGGGGGTAATAGATAAGTCGAGCCATTTAGTACTATGTACTACCTAGTAGTAGTTTCAATGAGCACCACTAAGTAGTATACAATTCATGGGATCCCGATTCCAGTAATGCATGTTCATATGTAATCACCAGTACAAGCCTGATAGGTTAGCTCTGGAATGTATGGAACGTACATTTACGAAGAATCTACTGAGATATCCATCTTTTGTCGGCTACACTGAACGTTGCTAAGCGGCTGCACTCGATCCTCCTTGGCTACGACGGCTCAACTTAAACCTTGCGGTACTGTATAACCCAATTTATGGCAATATACTTTCCGTTAAGTTCGTGGCCCACTTGCAACATAGCTCTGAGTACAAACTGAAGAGGACGGAGGTTGCGTGGGAACTTTCAAAATCTTGAAAAATCTGAGTTCAAATTTTTCTATTGAAATATTTCCATACCTAGAACAAAATACTCTATGCAATCAGAGCATGTAAGAATAGACATCATCTTTAGTTGAGCCTAAGAACTTTTCTGACGTGGAAGAACGTCATGTCCACTTTCAAAGTCTGCCTCCCTGATGACGATATCTTTGAAAGTGAACCCAATAGCATCTGAGGGTAAACCCTCAGCGTGATGTTGCTCCACTTACCCCTCAAATTGATCAAAGATATCAGTCTCACCGTTACAGGCGCTGTTTTAGGCTTCAAAGTTTATCGGTGGCTTTGGAAAGATAGATCTTTTACACCGTTATGTTTAAGACCTGCACGTGAATAAGAAAACACGGCTATAGACAACACACAGGTTCTCGTTTATGTACGTGAGTCTGTTCATAGTAATCCAATCCTTGATGGTAGCTGGCTGTTTGTGGTTATTCATCAGTATGCAAAGCTGTACACACTGAAACTGTCGAGAAAAACAGAAAAGTACTTGACCTGCTATCCCACATGACTGCATATGGACCTCGCTTTGTCACCCGTAATTCCTCCCTTATTGATAGGCCACTTGGCAGTCTTTCTGTGTTGTTAAACGTCCACTTCAGTCCCCATATCGGCCGTGTGAAGCAAATCGACATCAAAATTAGGTAGGAATTACATCTTAGAAAAAACCGTTGATCGACCACTTTTTCGCGTTCCATGGTACGGCTGCTTGTCAGTTCTATATATTTTATGAGCTAACACAAAATTATTAAATTCTCGTAAAAGTTTTTGATAGAAACTGACATACCCTATAATTCGTCATGGGTTACATGATCATTTTACGTTCTCCCATTCATCACGAAACTCTGCGTTCCGTTCTTGATTTCCCAAACATTCCTGCCACGATAGAGCATTAACAAAATCCCGCGCTGGTTGGAAAATTTTCCGGATTGGCAGAATTCCATCGACTTTGGGCAATTAACGAAGACCGATCCAGTTGTCGGACCATTTTTTCGCAACCGCCCAAGATTCCCTGTCTACCCTCATCCCGGTAAAACTTTATATATATTTTTCTAAGCCATGTATCAACTAATGGCAAACTCCATCAAATTTCTACACCCGCCATTCTCGAATTACCTGCTTCCGGCATGACCTTTACTAGTCTGTCAGGATCACCTTGTAAAACGTAAACTGACGTAACTACGGAACTCTTTTGTCGAACTTTGCGGATCATGAGAACTAATTTTCTAAAGACATGTGCGTTAGATACTGCCCCATAAACCGGAATTTCTCCCTCTCTTTATGTCAGTTCTGCTGCTGTCACGTTATACAGCTACTTGTAGTGACCTGGAGATACCCCCGGTCTGCCTGCTGTACGATGTGTAAAATTCTCCCTAAAATCTTAGCTCACATTGTACACAGGACCTTAAGGAACTTTGCCTGCCGTCTGCCTGATGCATTAGGTCGCGTTTGTCTGTTGGCATGCTTGTTGGCGTATGCTCGCGAAGCGCGACACAAGCTTTTTCCGGCTTTCTCGCGCGCTCGACGGTCGGATCCTTATCCTCCCTAGCTGTTTCGCGTATCGGTGTCGCCTGGCGCTGATCGAGATCATTTGTAATTATCGCATAATGTATTTTCGGTCTCGCAATTATTTGTATTTTCAATTCGCGTCTGGTATTTCTGCGCACACTTGAGGAAACGTTAATTTAGTGCACGTACGCATTAAATACTGACTGTGTATACTCTCTGCAGTCACTGTGCGTTTTCCCACATTATGTTTATCCATCGCGCTCACCTGAGCGTGTTTCTCAAAGGTGCGTCGAGAAGCACACAGCTATTGCTATTACTACCACAACCCAATGTATGATCATAATGAAGCTTTCAGAATACAAATGTATCGGCTTGAACGGACCAGACCTGTAGTTGTTGAATATCCCATGCGGCACAATCTTACGGGTGTTGCTGCCAAAGGGAAGTAATTTTGCTATTAATGTAGACGTCTAGTGGTTGTTCGAGAAACGCTTAGTGTTCTCGCAACGTTTATGCTGGATCCAGGATAGTCGCGTCTGTAAGCAACGTGCGTCTATAAATTATGAGCCCGTAGGGTAACCGATTCGGATCCAAAAGGGAATACGGTCATATTGGCGTGTTTTTATCAATAGAGAGCTAATTTTGAAAAACATTATGATAAACCGATTAGTAGAAGACAACAACAAACCTCGATATTGAATCCACTGGACACACAAGTTCAGAGATTAACGGTTAGCGTAAATCTGATCAAGTACAACAGTCACGCAGTAGCGAAGCGGTCAAGTGAAAATGAAACCAGGGTACATATAAAAAAAGGTCCAGCAAGATTCACAAATACAACAAGATCAACACTAACGGGAGAAATGGTCTGTCATGCGCATAAATTGAGTGATAGTGTCAGAGTGCAAGAAAGGCTCGCAATCAGTAAGGAGTTACAGCGTAAGGAGACGAACCAATGAGATCGAATTAAATAGAGCAAGGAGCGGGATCATCGACGTTCTACTGACAAACAACAATAATCAAACAATCAACGCACGCAACTACCTCAACAGTATTGCCCAAATGTGAGGGCAAGTCGTAGGCTTTCCGGTATCTACCTAAAGACACACGTAAGAAGTAAGGTAAACATTTGGCAACTCTAAACATCTAATTAATTTACCAAAGCAGGTGAAGAGACAGTCAACTTTCTGAGTGAATAGTGTGTGTTCGCGCATAAACGATAAATATAGGCGATTTCTACTCAAGGGAAGAGGATAGTAGCCGAAATTTTGGTGTCAAAACAGTAGCTACTGAGTGGTCCTGTTCAGATTGCCATGAGAATCTACCCCATTAAAATTAACAGAACCACTAGCGCTACCTTTTATTTACCCCTTATCAGCTTGCGGTCTTTAAACTGCTCTGTAACAGCTCACAATCGAACCCACCTTCAAAAGCTGGCTCAGAGATATCCGAACCTATCAGTAAATAGCGTTGCTTTAAGCGGCTCCCGCAGCAGTGGAAAGTTTGTTCGGTAACTCTTTCCTGGCTTGAGTGGGAGCCTTCAAACTTACTACCAGAGAGCAGCATTCCTTGCGAGAGAGGTACTCATGTTTCACCAGTTTGTCGACTGTTAGTGACTTGTATACAAGACACTGACTAATCATTGATGCGATTCATCTCGACTTTTAAGAAGCAACTGATAGAGCTGACCAATCCGCCTCGCCACGGTCTTGACAAGCATTCGCTCGTGTGATATGAAGACTATATAGGCGAAAGCAGGTTCTATGTCAGAGTGGATTGGCAGTTATCAGAATAGCTCTCTGCCAAAAGCGACGTTTTGTGTTAATTCTCTTTATGACACTGCGTTGTTCACTCTTGTGTTTTTAAACCACAGCACCTGTCAAATTATCGACGTCGTTCGGTGCCGATGAAACGGTGGTTCGGGAAGCTTTTGAGCACTCGAAAAATATGTTGACATTACGAAATTATTTGAACTGCTTGAATCAATAGTCTCTAGGAAATGAATTACTGTTCGTTGAAACCAAATGTAATGTGGTGCATGTTCGTCATCATACCTGTGCTAACTGCTACCTGAAAGAAAAAGTTACTCGTATTAATTTGCGGACGAAACCGAGGTGTCATAGCGGCACAAAGTTTGAACAGGTCTACGAATGGTAATACAATGAGTGGAGAAGCAAAACAAAACCCTGGCGTTCTGGAAAAACCTATGGAACCTCCCACTCCGAAGCGTCTCCCAATACGTTTGTTTACATAATACGCCTACACCTGAAACTCGACAAGTAAGCACGTACTTCCTGTCTCGAAGAAGGTTTGACACTTATTAGAAGTGTTCAGAGACTGGCTACGGAGCTGAGAAAAATCCCCTATCGAAAAAGACAAGCACAACGAAGTCAGATCGCGAAGGAATGCAGGCATTTGGAGTAGGCTCATTTATTTCTTACAAACTACTTATCCCAGTCTCTTTACCGACATATTCAAGCCTGTGAACGAAGGTGAATGCTCAAGAGGCTTCTCGCTAAAGCGGGATTATGGAAGAGAGGTTAACTTCCTAACAATCCTGTCTCGAACATAGGTTTTGTTTCGAGTGGGCTTATTTGTGAACCCTGTTGTCATGGTCCTCTTGGTCGAGGGTTCCGAAGTATCGCTTGGTCGGAACATGAAATGAGCGACGTTTATTCCGAGTTTCCTTGCCGTCAATCTGATCCGGTACCACGAGTGAATGAAGTCGCATGATTGAGGGAAAGCTCTTTCGATGTGCCTCAGTGCTAGTCGTTGTTATGGGTGCAAAGTGACGGTTGAACGGAATTTTCCATCCATTAACATCTATTTGTTTTACTTTCGCCCACCTCCGACGTCCATTGTTGCCTTTCCCAGACCAACCCAGAAGCAGAAACTTACAGGCAAAGATCTACGGCAGTTCGGTAACAACCTATAGGCTTGTGAAACTATAACAGTGGAAATGCACTTGTTAGGAAAAGCGATAATAAAAAGCACCTACAAAATCAAGACATTCGACTGACGTCCTTAAGATCAGTGGATGCAAACCAAGCTGCCTGGCCAGCGTTGTTTTTGAAGCAGATAACCAAGATCACATACAGGTTCGACTTAACCAACTTTCTTGCCCGACAACCGGATACTATTTGCATATGCTCGGAGTTGGTATACCCCGAACCTAGCTAGGCTTTGAATCATGCACACACAAGCAGAATGTCTTTCACAGAGTAGCCAGCAGTCCTGTAAATGACATTGAGAATAGAGTCGATATTGATGGACACACTAGTGTGCTGAAACAAACTTGCAGAGCGTGACTGGTATAACCCCAAGCAGCACAACCCCATTTCAAGTGGGACAAAATGGGGCATCATAAATATGTTGGGTTTTCCATGATAAGTACGCCATAATCTGGGATATTGCACACTTTTTTTATACCTGTACTCTAACTGTAAATGTCAGCCCGTACATTTAATATGTGTTATGTTGTCGTATTGTTTTAATGCACCACTTTTCCATAAATGCTTGTGCCCAGGGCGGTTTGACTTCGAATGCTTGTAAGTTGCAGTGATGTGTTTCTGTGTGTCATCACATCATCACACAACATTGGTTACGTTCGACGGACAATAAAAGACCGCGCAATAGAACGTTTTCGGGGCTAGCCCAATTTTGCCCCCATGGGTACCCTAGAGGTTTTTATGTCATACCCCATTTTTACCCATCACCAGCCCCCGAAAGCTCCCCGGGGCCCCCTAGGGAACCACATGGGGTGTGCTGCTTGGGACTGTACGAGAACCTCATTACAGTGCAACCTGAGGGTAGGTGTAAGGTTTAACGAACGAGCCAGTGACCACAACGTGACAACAAGTATTGATCGCGGAAACGGCGGTACTCAGCCCGTCTCGAGTTCTGGGTACTTTTCAGCAGTACAACAAAACCAGGCAAACAGTTGTGAACGAAGGAGACGAGTCAATGCGACCACTACACACGGAGAACAAAAACGAGTGAAACTGCGGTCTTACGACTTCAGAGGTTAGAAGGCTGGAGAATGAAAATCTTGCGAAGTTTACAGCCAACAGATGTGACATATGTGTGTGCGGCATGGCAAGAACAAAAAACATGCGGGCAAACGGACACATATTTTAATCCGCCGGAGTTTGGACAACCGGTCAACGAGGGAGGTTGTGGGTTGAGAGAAAGTTTTGCTTTCGTCTAGGGAAGCCCGTACAGTAGGTACGTCAAAAGTCCCACTTCGTAAACTCCACGTCTGTCAGGGATATATACAGACCATTCGTGCAGAGCAAAATATATCCATGCAGAAGTGCATAACAGTTTGATTGAGCTGAAGTGTGTACTGAGCTGTTTGATTTTGCGAAGTGAACAAGCAAACCCTTCAAACACGCCGATTTCAATCCAGAACCAGCCTGAGTCTGGTAAGAGTTGACGAGGAGTCGGATCCGAGTGGGGTTGCAGCAATCGGGACCCGGCTAGACTCTGGCCAGAGTAGTTAGGGATTTGGCCAGAGTTGGCTGCGAGTGGACCGGAGTGGTATCCGACTCGGTCGTCCAAAATGTACGCTGGCAGCAATTTCCTTACGCTGGTTATTTGCTCCAACTAATGAGGTGGCTCGAACTTTTGATAACTCAAGACTGACGAACTGCTGACCTTACACTGTAGAGTACACTAACTCCCTCAGAATCGATGTTTTTAGCGACAAATCCTGTTTAGTACGGTCCGGTTTAACACATTTATTATTGTTCTAAAAAGTTTATTTCGAATGCTCCTAAATGAACTTAATTTGACCAGCACACGGAGTAATGGGTCTTGTAATAATCCTAAGTAATGACCAAAAGGTAACCATGCAGGTGACCACTGAACATGTCGGAATCAACTACAAGACGATAAGTGCTATGATAAGAACAAAATACTATTTGTATATTTTGAAGTTACACAATAACAAGATCCATATAGTATAGGCGAAGAGCATTCAATCTCGTAGCATTGGAATGCATTGTAATTCCGAGCTTTTTGAGGACGAATGTTTATATTTTCTGTAACTGCACGCGAATGGCGAATTAAATTAGGTAGAGCTAGAAGAGAAATTCAAATCGGTACGATCATGACATGGACTATCTCGCATCACATATAATCGTTGAGTTGTGTGAGGCTCAAGAACGGGTTTCGAAATTGAAAACAACACTGGTCCTAAATATTTCTGTGATACTCAATCATTCACGATAAACACATTCAACGGAATCAACCAGTTCCAAACGGAGCCGATAAGTTGATTGGCGGACCATCACGTGAGTATACGAGGTAGATAATGGCTACCTGCGCCACAGACGATTAACAGTGAATTGGTTCGGCGGGAAAAAATGGGGGTGAATGAAGTATATGTGCAAAACGTCAGACTGGTGAGTGGAATAGAGAATGCAGTTAGAAGGAGCGGGTTTTCTCAGTCTTACGACCAACAGGTTCACAGGGGGTAAATCCACGGAACCTGTGCTGGATGCTGTCATCCATTCTCTCGAAGACGCTGGCAGTCGTGGAGGCATAATCACGAATAAAATCGAAGTAATTTTGTTCAATAAAACCACTCACTTTTAATACATATTCGTAAATGTACGTTTGATTGTGTCGGTAGCCCCTGTCATTTGGAGAACACTTGCGAGTTGTACCGCATTCACTTCGTTTGACTTGTACAGTTTCCTCCTCAGATCAAACTAGGTTCAGACACTGTACACTGACCAGACAATCTTACAGTTGATTGCCCCCTGGTAACCTCTTGTGCACCTGTCAGGTTCTCGTTGGCCAACCTCCTAGCTCATGCAAACTCACACGCACTCATCCGCCGTTCACCCAATAGGCCGATTTCCTGAGCAACTATCAGGAGTAGCACACGTCCATACATTAGCTCGACGACGAGTTATACATTGATCCTTGTGGCGAACAGCGGTGGGTCAAGAGAACCAACGGCAACATATCCTCCCATCGTCCTTCTTTTCCCCATCAATCACATTTTGACTGTACGGTTGTTTCTTTCTGTAAATCCGTTTAACCGGGAGTGATATGGTGTCGTGCAAACTTTGTTGATTCTCATCCATTCCAAACGGTTTCGAAACTCTTTACTTTCAGAAAAGGGTCTTAATAAGTAACTGTGCTTCATAGTATTCCATGAGCTGCAACCATGTGGTCCGTCACAACCCTACATAATCTGATCGAGTACAACGACCGCTTCTGTCCACCATATGAAATGTTTAGTCACGGCGACCATTTAATGCTTTCCGTCAGTGTTTACTGGAAAGTGAATCACCAGGTCCGCTGTCAGCAATCCCCAATTTAACTGACTTGGATTAGCCGAATGGGATAAGGCTCCGATTGGTTAGTGTTTTATAGTGGTTGATATTGCTGTCATGTTCGCACGAATTTGTTGACAAATTTTTCCGTTCTTGGTCGGCAAGCCCTTTGCTTCAGCATTTTATAAGTTCCGTGACACTCCGTACGAGTTAGGTGATGACGTTCCTTCGAAAACATCGCTCCTAACGCCTCCGGTAATACCACTGCGACTAGTCCCTTTTTAAAGCTGGCGCACGAAAATTCCGGCACTGCTCAATCACGCATCTGACCAATGCCATCTAAAATCTGTTACTTCCAATTATTTCTGACACCCTGGCGGTTGTCTTAGCGATGGCGGTTAGCAGACCATCTCCTGGTTCGCGTTGTGCATCCTCTGTGCTGTCTGTAAACATCTAAGATTTTTTTGCAGTTTAATATTGAGAAATCCGATGACATCTTTGTGGAATTCATCCATGAGTTTCTCCCAGGTAAGCAAATGGAGGATAATGTTTTGTTTTCCAGCTATATACTGAATTGTGAACTTGTATTCCTGTAATTTCAGCGTCCGACGAGAGAGTTTTTCTCAACTGGTCTTCACTGATTTAGTACACTTCAAAGGGTTGTGGTCGGCCTGCATGTGGAACTGTCAGTCAGACACGTATGACTTTCACGTTTCCATGGTTCACACTATCGTCAATTACTCTTTTTCTACAGTTAAGAGGTTTTTAGCAAGAGCCAATACCCGACTGACAAATTCAATAATATTGCCTTCCTGTTTCAATATAGCCCCGATTTCTTTATCACTGGCATTTGTTGCGACAATGTAGCTTCGTCCAGCACCCACTCATGTCCCAGTCATGTCTTCTCAATCAATTGTTGGATTTTGACAAAAGCTTGATTAAATCATCCTGAACAGTAAACCTGAAAGCTCCTCCGCAATACTGCATATAAGAGGCCCGCAAAGTTATTGATAAAGCGGCTGTAGACCAAAGCGCGGTCAAGAAGCTGTCACAGCGTCTTCTTCAGTGTTGGTACCGGATCAGCTTCGATCGTCATCAGTTTCTCGGGTGGTGTTTGCAACCCACCCTGACCGACCTTGTGATTCAGTAATACCACTGTTTATTTCAAAATGCGTGGCTTTGGACTAGTGATCATTGGGCCGGCCTTTTGAACCTTCTGTAACACAGCTGAAACATGGAATAAATGTTCTGTCTCACTGGCGCTGCAGATGACGATACCGTCTCCACACAATACGGTGTTATTCCATCTGTCGAGCAGCCAAAGCATGAGTCATCTAAAGACAAAGAAGGCATCTGGAAGTAAAAATGGTATACACTTGAAGCGACGCTGTTCCCCCACAATGGAAGGTGTTTCATGTTGTTTATACTGTTTGATTAGAACCCACTGGTATTCAGACAGCAAGTCAAACACTAAGTATTCTGGCGTTCCGTAGCTCATCACGCTTTCTACCAATCACTGCTTCCGCGCAGTCAAGATAATCCGCTCCCAGTATAGCCTCGTATACGTTACGAGAAGTGGTGAATACCTGTTTGATTGGGTGACCACCAATTCTGACATCATATTCTACCTGACCATCAAGTTCGATGGTGAATCCACCCAATACGCGGATGCCCATCGCATACGGCAGAACGGTGTTTACTGACGTTGGTCTATTCAATGAAATTGCTGGCCGAGTCTCAATCAAAGGGTACTCCCACCTACCACTGATTTTTAACCTAGCCTGAACTGTTGTCGTATCAACAACACCTATTGCCGAAGTTTCCTTCCAGAACGAAAAACGGTCATGCAAATGTTTATTCAAGCACGTATTTTCCTGTACAACGGGAAAAATCGTTGTATATGTCAAAATTTCCCGCATCTGGAACACACGTTGCTAGCATCGTGTGCATTCTTCGTCAACTTCCACACCGTCACTTTAGAATCAGCTTTTCAACTGTGATTCGTAGGTTGTCCAGTTCACTTGGTTTGTTTACTTTGAACTCGCTGACCGTCAAGAGGATTTCCGCCCACAGTTGTTGAACCGCGACAATCAGTTCTTCCAAAGTTGTCGGACATGAAGTGAGAGCGATCTCGAGGTGTTCCCGGACTGCTAGCAACAATTCATGCGTCGTTTTGAATTCTGGTTCGACTCTGGCAGGAATTTTGTTAACGATGTCCGGAGTGACAGGGGATAAAACGGAATGTCACCTCCAGTGCCGAAGCGAGCGTTCTTGAACCGCCTCATTACCTTCTTGTAGTCAGCGGGGCTATCGAACCCGGCGATGAACGCCTCCTTGTAACTACTTACTCGGGCTTCATAGGTCCGGCTTGCGTCGACTCAAGCACCGATTTCTCCTTGTCCTTGAGATGCATCTGCAGAGACACCAACCTCACCCGATCGGGCTTGACCAAGATCACCTCGGCTGCGTCCTTGAATTTTCCCGATAAGTTCGAACGGCTGAGGTAACGAAATCTCCACATTCATTCCTGTTCATGACATCGATTGTTGTGGGTAATAAACACGGATGGCACAAGGATTATCTATTTAGAAAATCAACAGCACCACTCGTTTTGTACACAACACTGATTCCGGGAGGCCACATTTGCCAGTACCTAGTTCAGGTATGGAAAGCACCATGTTGTGCCACCGTGAACCTCAATGGTCCTTCCAATCTTTCGCACAGTTGCTTCAGTGCCTGAATGCGTGTCTCCGCCTGACTACTGACAAGTAGTATAGTGTGAAAATTTATTTCAGCACACCAGCCCTAAAAGTTTCGACAATCATCGGATTCCATGGAAGTAAAACTGAAGCAGACACGTATAAACATCACTTGCTAACATTTCTGATTTTCTGGGTTTTCTTAGTAAATTCCGACTAGTTTACAACCAGACAGGGCTTCCATAGCTTGGCAGAATATCACTGTAGCTATTCAGGATGAGTCTAACTGTTTTTTGACCTTGTTGACGATGGAAGCCCAGCAGTGGCCAGTGTTTACAAAAGCACGAGTAACAGGGAACATTCACTGTTGTTATATAAGTTGCATTTTGATACTGAATATTAACGTTTGGTCGTGAATTTTCGAGATTCCATTTGGTGGAACAAAAGAAGACATTAAGCAAGATACCGTTGGATAAAACATGTGACTGACTATCAGTACTCAGTGAATATGACAATTTCTGCAGTTGACTGTATGTCTAGATGATCCGCGATGCTACTACTCAATATTTTTCAGAGGTCAGTGAATTTCATGTACAACCGCTTCCCTCAAAACCGGCTTGCACGTTCAGTGTCTCTTATATTCTCCTCTGTTGATTCAGAAGGTTGGTTTACGCGTCTGACACTGACCGTTCAAAATCACTGTGGACGTTTTCTATCAAGTTCCTTGGATTGAGAGTAAATGGTGCAGTTTTTTCACGGTGGCAATATGAAGGCCACAAATTCACATTAACTCTTATTGTGCGTGATCACAACGCAAATCCCCTCTGACTATAAACACCCAATCATCTGTGTGTTGTTCCAACTTGCCTATAGATGCAGCGGCAAAAAACGGCTCCAATTAGCGCGAAAATCACAAGCCCAAGACCATCATATTCCCACGTTGTGCTGACAGTACACTGTAGAATTGCATGCTTTCAACTGTCTCTTATCAGCTTTGCCATGTTGGTTTGATCACTTGTTCTCGTTAGCTCATAACCACCAGACATGAGACGGACGCTAAGTCTACATAATTTTGTTCGTATCTGGCGTGTTTTTGAATGTCTTGTTTAGTCTCATGTAGATTGTTTTCAACTTTTGTCTTCACACAGGTGCTTAGTTGTGCAGTTCCTGTTTGCATACTTCGAACAACTCATGCACTTTCAATTAACCACAGCAAAACCATTAAGGTTCTTGCCAGCATTGGACATGCGTGACTCAAATCAAAATCTAATGGCAGCGATATGCATTTGACGTTTTTCATCATAACAAGTTTAAAAATATACATGCTGAGTTGTGGCATTCAACTCACATATTCATGAAGTCTGTCCAGCTACCGATGACTGTATTTTGTGCAAATTGCGCGGACCACTACAAGCATCCGTAAGCAACTTTGTTCATCGCAGTTGCATGAAGATAATGTTTTCGGATGTGATTTCAACTAACTTTTATTCTTTTGAAGATTAAACCCCACTGGTGGATTTTCGGCATAGTGTAGTACTATTAAATCTTTCTATCACAGTGGAAAAAGTTATCTCTTGAAGTCGGTTGAAAACCTTGTGGTGTATTGGGAGTTCATAGCCTGTTAAACGAGGAGAAAAAAACTTTGCTTGTGTGTTACTGTTTATGTGCTGGCCGGTGAGAAGCTGTGTTGAACGGTTTATAGGTATGAAGAATAAATGAACGAAACTAAATAAACGGTCAATTCAATGATGCATATGGCCGCAATCAATCCAGTGGAGAACACTTGAACACACTGAACGAATATTCACTCAGGTATGCTAGTATAACGTTTGGGAAAATTGCAGTGCTGGTTGTCTCTAACGGATGTGTTGACTGAGTAATGTTTTAATTCTTTCAACCAATTCAGGCGTGACCACAGAGTTTGACAATGCGTTCTAATGTGAATGGACACGGATTATGAAGCAGTTCTGTCTACAAAGTAATCCGCTTGTTCCATTTCTCAGATTCAGTGAATGACCTGAACGTTTATCCTTGCTTAGTGAGAAGAGATGTTCTACGGTTTTATTGTGTCGTTGAGAATGTTTGGCGTTTCCCCCATAAATTCTGATTCACTCTTTTTGACTAGCATCTATCTGCCATCTCCGACAGTGTTTAAATTTTCTTTGGTTAGATGTGCTACAGAAAATGTGCGTTTACAAGCATATGCGTGTTATCCTTCATTAGGCATTCAGTATATCATTCCGAAACAAGCATTGCTTTGCAAACAGTGATCGCCAGACATGATGAAATGAGGGGCGCGAATAAAGGGTACGAATTGAAAAGTAGTCTAGCAAATGAAAACAGAAGAACCGCAGCCAGCTGTTGACTAGTCTCCAACGTGTGCAGAAACACAGGTGAACTTCTGTCTCCAACGCTTGCTAAAAATTATGAAATTACGATTGTTGTTTTCCACATAAGCCAGTTTGCACAACCAGCCTTAACATGGTCCAACGATTGCGTAGGAAACATGAGTAAAGGTTTATTGTGACTATCTGACAGTAAGCCATGAAAGTGAAAGACATCTGGTTATTCTATCATCTAAAAAACAGCAGGTTTGGGCCAGTTTTGTAGCGTCTAAATAAGTTTATTCTCAAGAGTTACATAAATGTTAGACACAATAAGAACATTTGATATGAAATTAGCATGTTCCACTGTATACGGCAGTTTGACCTTTGCACTTATCACTTCAATTCGGAGTGAAAAAACCATCAATACATAATTGATAATGTACGGAACTTAAGTCTGTTCTCGATACTCTTCCGCTTTACTAGTTTTCCTCACACAGGCGTAGTGTCCCTTAGATTACGAGCGTACAACTGTGTGCCGACTTTTAAGTAATATTTCTAAGTTAAACCGTAGTGGTGTGACAAGCAAAAATAGCCTGTTGTCTCTTCTCTCCTGACCGGTTCCGTGTTAACGAATGAACACATTCCCTTATTTTTAGTGCGATATAAATTTCAGATTCTCATCATAGTTTTCAACCATGAATGTGTCCCAATTTGAGTTAGATGATATACGGTCATCAAACTAAATTATAGTCATTACAGGACATAGTCTGTGTGAATATACCCACTCCTTTCCCCACAGACTTTACTTACACGATATGTGACAACAAGTCTGTTCATCTAGTAGGTTCGCGCCTAATATACTTGTGTACTAATCAACAATATATCACAATGGGTTACAATGCTTATGTTATGCCAAAGGACTCATGGTTTGATTCCGAGGAAAGACGGTTAATTACAGAGAGTTTGAAAGCACCATTCAGAATGTTATTTATTCACGTTGTTTTGTTTTAGATACACGAAAATACACGCAACATCAAACAAGCATAATACCTGCACATCAGTCTGCTTAAACAGCAAATCGGTTGTTTTACGAACTCTCCTGTAGTTACTATAAACACGTTATTTATAAAATAGAATAGACACCTGAGACCGTGGAGCACAAAACAAAACTACCACGAAACCCGTACAGAAGAACGGATCCTGTGAAAAGGACGTCACCGAGTAATCAATGGAAGTCTAGAGGTAGTTTGATTTCCGCGTTGCTTATTCGCATGCTATTCCTATTTACGAAGAAGTTATTTCTAGGATTTACAGGTTAACAGGATGACTGTATATTAGCCGGCTGAAAAATTCGGGCTAATGTTGTTGCTCCCAAGTTCACATGACTAAGTCTAATCAGGCATCGAGTGCCGCCTTCTTACACACACCAAACGTGCTCCATTGTAATCCCTTGAGTACAATTGAATAAACTGACCCAGTATTTCAAAGTGCACATTGACAGTAGTCTGGAATACTATCGAGCGGATTTAATGGGATTGGAGATTTCGACCTGTAAAAGAAGTCCTAACTGCAGGATTATCGACTGGAGAAAACAGGTTAACTGTTTCTCATTGAGAGGATGGGGCAACCGGAACGTTACTCACGTGGAAAATTATTTGAGCACTTAGATATGATAATTCGGTCGTGTCTAGTGTGAGGTCAGTTGCACACGGGTTAAAATGGTAGTCTTATAAAAGTGGAGTTTTAAGTCCGGCCGTGACAAGGATACGCACTACTGGCGAGCTCTAATGAGAGCGAAACTCGAGTCTAGTGCTTATTTACGAAAGACTGGTAAATAGTCCGCCAGAGTGCAAAGACTGCAATCAAATGCGAGTGATGCACAACTTGAAATTAACTAAATTCGGCTACTCACCAGACTTGATACCTCCTGCCGTCATAAAAGGTTGCACGACGGAATTAGAACTGCTTACAGTACTTTTCAATCGCTCCTTGTCAACAGGCCGTCCACCGAAAGCCTGGAAGCAGCTCAAAATCACATCTACCTTCGAAGATGGCTACAAAGAAGTCAGCAATCTCTCTACTAATTGTGTTGCCCTCGGTGGTCTCTGAAGTATTGGAGGGCTTACTAGATAGCTCTCTTCGGGCCAAGTATGGCGACCTCCAACTCACCACCAAGGAGCAACATGGCTTTCGTAGAGCACATTTATGTGTTACAAATCTGGTGATTGCTCTCGAGGTTTGGACGACAGCTGCCGACACAGAAATGGCCGCAGACGTGGTTTATCTTGACTCTTCTGAAACCTTTAACAAGACCAACCACTCCATCTTTGAGCGGAAATTCCATATCAGGGGCTCCAGTGGCCGGTTACTCACATGGATTAAGGGTTGTTTAGCTGAACGTAAACTCAAAGTCGAACTGAATGGACAGCCGTCAGAGTGATCCCTTGTCAACAGCGGCGCTCTTAAAAACTCCGCCTCAGGATCACCACTGTTTAGTCTTTTGGTTCTGGAACTAATCAGAATATTCAGCTCACCGGTGTTGATCCATGCATTTGACTAAGTTTTGACGATTCCCACTATGTCCGAAAGATGTGGTAAACTTACGAAATGACTCGAACCACCTAAACCGGTGGTTAACTGAAAGCAAATTTCCGTGCAAAGTGAGCAAATGTAAAATATTGCAATTTTACCTTGAAAATTTTGCTGAGTGCTGTCTCAGCAACGCAAAGCTATTCATATCATTAAGCAGACGAAACCTAGAGATCATATTGGCAAGTAGTTTGAGTCTGTGTACAAATTGTGCAACCAAGTCTGAAAGGCAAAAATAATTATGCAACTCCTATGGTGAATTCGTGGAACCTCCAAAACTGGGCCGTTTCCCGCAAAGTTCACCTCCATAACTCGCCTACGTCTGAGAAAGAACACATACCCGTTGTTCTTAGCTTAAAAATGAGTTGGTACTTATTCACTGTGCTCAAAACCGGATAAGCGGACAAATTATGAAGCTTAAGAAAATACCCTACCTAGAGAGGTTGGCGGACTTAATTTCATTCTGACCGGAATGCAGATATCTTCGGGGTGTTTACTTCTTATCTGCAATGTACTTCACGCCACACGTCATTCACACGTCTTTCTCACTGACAATACGGAAAGTCGGCGGTTGCGCGGAGTTGTTGTGCGGAATAAGCAAGTTACTTTGCAGACAAAACTAATTCACAGTTAGGATTTACACTGGAAAACACTGTCAAATCTGTGGTCACGGCTAAATCGGTCTAAAGTTTTGAAAATTTCTTTGATCGGCATATGGGCCGAAAGCACTGCAATTTTTCCAATCAGTATCCTAGCCCGCTCCCATCTGTTAGTAAATGTGTATATCTGAAAGGAAGTGGTTTCAACCTGTCTCAATTTTAGTTGCTGATGTAACTGCACGCTAGCGGCTTTATAGAATTGCCTTTTGTTCACTTCCAATTACTCTTTGTGTACACTTATAAGCTGTTCATTACAGTTTTCCTCCGATCAAATGATGGAATCAAATAAAATATTCAGTGAAAACGCAGAATGCCGGTTGAACCTAGCAATTATGAGAGATGAGCAAAATATATACGTTTGTAACCAAATTGCAATTTTCACTCATTCAGTACCAAAATACCTCGTGTACTGAAGTGGGTAAACAAAGCTGAACTGTTTGTGACACAGAAGACACTAGTTAAGTAAGATGAAAGATACGTTAGTTTGAAACACACCGGATTGTGAAAAATCGTTGACCCGGCTGCATATAGCTGTGTTAGACCTTGAGCCATCGCTGATCGTAAGCACATTCTTTTGTGAGTCTGTTTGCACCAACTCGTTTGTATACTTAGGCACAGCCTTAAGACGTCAGCTGAAAAATTGAAAAAACTAGCTGGTTAGTAGTCGACAAAAATTAGTTATTTTCACGCTACTTACCCTAGACAGCTATTACACAACTCTCACGTGCTAGTGAGTAGAGGACAATATAGACAATAGTCAGTCGTTTGTCTACTGTAGTTAAATTCTGGTCAGTTTAACTATTCATTTCACTGTGTGCACAGCGAAAAGTCGTGAAGATCATCATCGCGTGAAGTGAGCACACACTTTCTGTTTTTGTGGTGGTGAGTCCACTCACCCGGTCGACGTTTGCCAGTATCAGGGTCAGTCCGTAAATTGTCAAGATTAGCCGTTCCTAAACTTCGGAAAAGCTAGCAAAAAAGGTTTTTGGAATTAATATTAAAGAGGTTATTAGCACAAACCATTTGCCAACCTTTGAGGAACCCCTGTGTTCTATATTTATTCAGCGTTGGACCGAATGGATACCGCACAGCAGGGATATGGGCAACACTGCACATCTGCTGTACTCTGAAATTCGTAAGAACAAAGTCTAAAACCAGCACACTAATGAGTCAACAAGAGTCACACATCTCAGTTTTTGGTATATGAATCACATTTCCGCTATTGTTGATGCTTATGTGAAAGGATTAGTAACAATTTAATTCCCACAAAAGGCTGAGCCGGCCAACCATGAAAACTTCCTTGACGTAAACTTATTAACAAAGTTTGACAGTTGTTTTATGCCATCTGTGTATAGCCAAACAACTTGTATGGGACAAAACACTAGTTCGAAAATTTTTACCGCAGGCTGACTTGGCACTAATTTAGAAAGAAATCAACACAACCAGATTAGTGCCTCGGAAAGGAAAAATTTGTCCAACAAGTAGATGAGACCACTTATCCATTTGTGGTTATTTCGTGAGTCGTATTAGCTAACACAGAAACAAGCCAAGAAACGACAATGAATATCTAGGTAATCATAATCAGCTATCTGTAATGATGTTAAAGAGTTAGCTGGTCGCAATTCACACAAGACGCTGTGTCATACATTTCTTCACCCAGGGTTCGCTTACGGTTTACAGACTGTGCACTCTGCAGTCGAGTTTTAAATAATAACTTACCTGTCCAGCTTCGAAGCATGCTAATTCTTGCACATTCGTCTGCCTACGGCAAGGTACTCCGTATATGAGATCGCATAGCTTCAGTGATTCTGGTTAAGAGCTCGTCACGGAAGACAGCAGCTTTTATCTGACAGAAAAGAACGGCACAGTTAAACCGACGGTGAATTTATAGGATTGCCCACATANAGCTCTAATGAGAGCGAAACTCGAGTCTAGTGCTTATTTACGAAAGACTGGTAAATAGTCCGCCAGAGTGCAAAGACTGCAATCAAATGCGAGTGATGCACAACTTGAAATTAACTAAATTCGGCTACTCACCAGTACTCATCGGTGAATCAGTACGGGAAGGCGACAATTCCATTATACTTGGTTTACAGGTCAAGTGTCCAATGTATTTTAAACTTTTGTACTTTTCCGGATGCATCTGTACAAGTTTGGTTAGTTTTTTTAACAGTAAGTCTATTATTCTACCATTCATAAGGAAGCCGACGTCGAAACATCCCAGTTTCTAGGCTCCCAGGACACAGCAGATAGCCAGTCTCTATTAACTTAGTCTGATTGTCAATCGTCAAAAGCGTCGACCGCATGGATGTCGTTGCAATCGATGTCTCATTAATCTGCAAGTTACACTTCAAAAGTTTCCAACGGGATGGTTATTGTAGATGCTTAGTCATTCTAACCGTACATAGTTATGCAGTGTTACTACAAAGCAAATAAGGATAATTGTCCCTATTGTGATAATTGAGAAAATTATGAACCCAAACACACAAAGATCCATGCAATGGGTAGCAGCGAGCGTCACAATGCCAGTTAATCGGAAATGAGTCGAACAACACGTATAATCACTATATACATATATACAACTGCACGACTAACCAGTAATATCCAGTTGCTATATATCTAAAGTTCTGCACATTTTCTCCACCTCCACTTGCTCAACCAGACGTGTCAAAAAGAACTTAATCAAGAACGGTTTCACTTCAAAGTGATATGACATGGAATCTTTTATCCATTAATGATAATAGATTATCTCTTAATGAACAGTGATCATTCTATGTTCCACACCACTTAATAATTTTTCAACCTAAAACTAATCCGTTTCAAGAATGAACGGAACAAGTGGGGGAATTCTCAGCTTTTGACGAAGTATTGGCAGAAGACTTGAAAAGGTAGGGAGAAGGTTTTCAAGTTCACTAGCAACGTAACGGCGAATGAACTCAACCCTGTATCGGTTCACACAAAACATGTAGAAGCACAGAGTAGATAACCATCTAAAGAAGTCTGAAAGTGACCAACGGGTAGTATTTTCAGTGCAAAATCTGGAGATAAATTGTTGGTTTTATTCAATGCAACGGTCCCTGGGATTGTCTTAACTGAGCACCATATGAGTGCCGAATTCCGTCCGGGATTTCAAAACTACCTTGACTTACCGCATGTTCAATAGGGGATGGTGATCTCTGACCTCACAACAACACACTGGAGCAGTCCTTCTTACTCGGTGGAACTCCCCCAATCGATTCTTTTGTTATATGTTGCTGGTAATGAAACTGCCTCTTGGTATTGTTTCTAAATCAACACAGCGTCGTTTTTCAGTAAAAACGACGGGTTTCGACACTTTCTTTCCCAGCGAAACTTATGTGTAAGAGGTATCACGGAAGTCTGACGTAAAGAGGGAGTGCGGGACGTTGGACTATTCTGCAGCAGGAGGTAATGTGACTGGTATTTGGGATCACACCTAACTACCTCAGTTAGTCTTGATGGGGTGTTACTGGGTCTCCCGGAATCAATCTGGCAAGTAGTTAGTGTGAATAAAAACTTTATTTGTGTGATTGATGTGGTTTACGGGTCGCCTGCTGAGCGCAGGGATGCCGACACGGCCTTGGTCAACGCTCTTAAACGAAAACCGTCTTCAGGCCACATTGAAACTTTGAAAGTGAGAGACATCAATTACAAGATATCACTTTGATGGGGAATGTTTCAGGTCAGTAAAGAAATCGGAACTATCTCTGGCCACTCACGACTCTAACAGGTGACTGATGGGTCAAGAATTGTTTTGTTTCTGATTTCATTCTTACCAACAAGGTCGATATGTTAGATAACTTAAACATAACAGTTCTGCATGGTCCAAGTGATAACGGGACCATTGAATTCAGCTATCAGCAAGAAGCCAGAAAATATACATTGTGGCCTGTTATGAGGTGAAGTGCCCAGAAACGAAAACACGGTTAAGCAGGATTGAATGGCTTGTAACAATCTTCACACAGCCTAGATGATCACCGGCATTCGTCTTTGAGGAAATCGTCAATGTCATTAGCAGCCGTGTTCTTGTAAAGCTTAGTGAAACGAATTGAACACGTGATTACATTGCTATGTTCCACAAAGAACAGGTACCAACTACAACAAACTGAACCCGCGTTTGTTGAACCTGCCATGCACATAGCCATAACATGGTTGCTACCTGCGAAAGTCGATTTTTCTGTCGAATCGGTCTTTCGCAAAAGTTGGGACTGAATCCCGAACTCTCCCATAGCAAAGTGGAAGCACACACAAAAAGTGATGTTAAAACTTCGTAACTTCAGACATCTGGTGGACATACCAATACAGATACAGAAGTGGCCGGCACAAGGTGATCATCTTTTAATTGTGCACAGGTGCAAAACTTTCGCGTAGTTTGAGCAGATAGGGAAAGAACAAACTGAATTAACCAAATTTCATTGTTGCAAGTTAGAATCAGGTTAAGGAACCCACCAGCTTACAGACTCTCCGGCCCAGACTTGATACCTCCTGCCGTCATAAAAGGTTGCACGACGGAATTAGAACTGCTTACAGTACTTTTCAATCGCTCCTTGTCAACAGGCCGTCCACCGAAAGCCTGGAAGCAGCTCAAAATCACATCTACCTTCGAAGATGGCTACAAAGAAGTCAGCAATCTCTCTACTAATTGTGTTGCCCTCGGTGGTCTCTGAAGTATTGGAGGGCTTACTAGATAGCTCTCTTCGGGCCAAGTATGGCGACCTCCAACTCACCACCAAGGAGCAACATGGCTTTCGTAGAGCACATTTATGTGTTACAAATCTGGTGATTGCTCTCGAGGTTTGGACGACAGCTGCCGACACAGAAATGGCCGCAGACGTGGTTTATCTTGACTCTTCTGAAACCTTTAACAAGACCAACCACTCCATCTTTGAGCGGAAATTCCATATCAGGGGCTCCAGTGGCCGGTTACTCACATGGATTAAGGGTTGTTTAGCTGAACGTAAACTCAAAGTCGAACTGAATGGACAGCCGTCAGAGTGATCCCTTGTCAACAGCGGCGCTCTTAAAAACTCCGCCTCAGGATCACCACTGTTTAGTCTTTTGGTTCTGGAACTAATCAGAATATTCAGCTCACCGGTGTTGATCCATGCATTTGACTAAGTTTTGACGATTCCCACTATGTCCGAAAGATGTGGTAAACTTACGAAATGACTCGAACCACCTAAACCGGTGGTTAACTGAAAGCAAATTTCCGTGCAAAGTGAGCAAATGTAAAATATTGCAATTTTACCTTGAAAATTTTGCTGAGTGCTGTCTCAGCAACGCAAAGCTATTCATATCATTAAGCAGACGAAACCTAGAGATCATATTGGCAAGTAGTTTGAGTCTGTGTACAAATTGTGCAACCAAGTCTGAAAGGCAAAAATAATTATGCAACTCCTATGGTGAATTCGTGGAACCTCCAAAACTGGGCCGTTTCCCGCAAAGTTCACCTCCATAACTCGCCTACGTCTGAGAAAGAACACATACCCGTTGTTCTTAGCTTAAAAATGAGTTGGTACTTATTCACTGTGCTCAAAACCGGATAAGCGGACAAATTATGAAGCTTAAGAAAATACCCTACCTAGAGAGGTTGGCGGACTTAATTTCATTCTGACCGGAATGCAGATATCTTCGGGGTGTTTACTTCTTATCTGCAATGTACTTCACGCCACACGTCATTCACACGTCTTTCTCACTGACAATACGGAAAGTCGGCGGTTGCGCGGAGTTGTTGTGCGGAATAAGCAAGTTACTTTGCAGACAAAACTAATTCACAGTTAGGATTTACACTGGAAAACACTGTCAAATCTGTGGTCACGGCTAAATCGGTCTAAAGTTTTGAAAATTTCTTTGATCGGCATATGGGCCGAAAGCACTGCAATTTTTCCAATCAGTATCCTAGCCCGCTCCCATCTGTTAGTAAATGTGTATATCTGAAAGGAAGTGGTTTCAACCTGTCTCAATTTTAGTTGCTGATGTAACTGCACGCTAGCGGCTTTATAGAATTGCCTTTTGTTCACTTCCAATTACTCTTTGTGTACACTTATAAGCTGTTCATTACAGTTTTCCTCCGATCAAATGATGGAATCAAATAAAATATTCAGTGAAAACGCAGAATGCCGGTTGAACCTAGCAATTATGAGAGATGAGCAAAATATATACGTTTGTAACCAAATTGCAATTTTCACTCATTCAGTACCAAAATACCTCGTGTACTGAAGTGGGTAAACAAAGCTGAACTGTTTGTGACACAGAAGACACTAGTTAAGTAAGATGAAAGATACGTTAGTTTGAAACACACCGGATTGTGAAAAATCGTTGACCCGGCTGCATATAGCTGTGTTAGACCTTGAGCCATCGCTGATCGTAAGCACATTCTTTTGTGAGTCTGTTTGCACCAACTCGTTTGTATACTTAGGCACAGCCTTAAGACGTCAGCTGAAAAATTGAAAAAACTAGCTGGTTAGTAGTCGACAAAAATTAGTTATTTTCACGCTACTTACCCTAGACAGCTATTACACAACTCTCACGTGCTAGTGAGTAGAGGACAATATAGACAATAGTCAGTCGTTTGTCTACTGTAGTTAAATTCTGGTCAGTTTAACTATTCATTTCACTGTGTGCACAGCGAAAAGTCGTGAAGATCATCATCGCGTGAAGTGAGCACACACTTTCTGTTTTTGTGGTGGTGAGTCCACTCACCCGGTCGACGTTTGCCAGTATCANTTCATGTGTACATTTTCTATGATTTTGGTTTTGTACCTACTTTTGTTTTAGTCAAGCTACCCATTTTGTAACATCCGTCCCGGGGCTAAAAGCACAACTCGCTCCGTGCCTCGCTAGCTTGACGTGTCTCTCTGTACTCTCTATTTTCCAGTATCGGTAATAATACACGAAGTTAACGCGCTGAGATTTGGCTTTCCATTGTTGATCGATTGTAGATAGTGATAACTGACAGGGTTTTATTTTGTTGGATCAGTTCCAACAAACTTACTAACAAGGTTTAATGATTGTTTTATGCCATCTGTGTATAGCCAAACAACTTATATGGGACAAAACACTAATTCGAAATTTTTTACCGCAAGTTGTCTTGGCACTAAGGTAAAAAGAAATCAACACAACCAGATTAGTGCCTGGGAAAGGAAAAATTTGTCCAACAAGTACAAGAGTCCACTTATCTAGTTGTGGTTATTTCGTGAGTCGTAAAAACTAATAGAGTAACAAGCCAAGAAACGACAAGGAATATCAAGATAATTATAGTCAGCTATCTGTAAGGATGTTATAGAGTTAGCAGGTCGCAATTCACACAGGGCGCTGTGTCATACATTTCTTCAGCCAGGGTTCGCTTACGGTTTACAGACTGTGCACTCTGCAGTCGAGTTTTAAATAACAACTTACCTCTCCAGGTTCAAAGCATGTTCATTCGTGCACATTCGTTTGTCTACGGCAAGGTACTCCGTAAATGGGATCGCATAGCCTCAGTGATTCTGGTTAAGAGTTTGTGATAAAAGACAGCAGCTTTTATCTGACAGAACAGAACCGCACAGTTAACACGACGGTGAACTTGTAGGGTTTTCCATATAACGTCAGTCAACCAACTTTAGTCAATCCGGCAGCGCTGTTAGCGACGGCGAATTCATCGCGTAAGTTAAGGTCATGCTTTCAGAAACGTTGTTTGTGTCCAATGAACCTCGTTGTAAATGATCAATATGTCTTAGTCACCAACCGACCGAACACAAACGAATCATGACGTCTTTAGTATGTTCACTCAAAGGCTACAAGTTACATGACTACGGTATGCTAAAAATAATCATGTGGCATAGTAACCTGTAACTACGTAAATAACTTCTGAAAAGGTCTCAAAACCACATGAACAATAATCTGGCAAAATCGTTTGATTCTTGCTTTACTGTTCAGTGTTTTATCGCATTGCAATTTCGTCGTTTTCTACTATCGAATGTTCCGTGATATTGCCATATCGAATGAGTGAATATCATATGACTTGGAGAGATTGAAGTAAATTAGGATCGCTGTCATGATCGCAATTAACAGTGTGAACTGATGTTTCAAGGTTTAACATGCACACGTTTATTTCATTGGCAATCTGAGAGTGAAACTTACCGTTTTCTTCAGCGCATGAATATGAGTGATATCTTGTCCTTATATAAAACGACAGAACAAAACACACTGTGGTGTAAAAAGAATAAACTGTTGTTGATGTGTGTGTGACAAGGCAAATATTTGCATTCTACTGCACAACAAACAGGAAGACGCCCATTTGGTCTTACTTCATATATAACTCACATGTTTTCGCACCACACGCCATTTTTAAGATGCCAGTCTTGTTAACGCTAGATCTCAGGCCATTAGATATTCCGCTGAAAAGTAAATGGCAACGAGTCCAGTAACTTGATAGGTAAAAATTAAACTTGTACCTGGCTGTCAAATACTACTGTTCTTGTCAATGACGATTCCAGATAGAGTTCTGACTGCGGCAAGTGTGGAAACCATTTTCCCGTGCAGGCCTTCAAACGCATGATTTGTTTAGTTCAGATTTTCTCTGAGTGCATCTCTTTTTCCCTGTCTGACCAAGCTTGCTATGCTTCATCTGAATGCTTTGCGGCATCTAACAGGAATTATTTGACAATTTTTCTCACACAACACAAACGCACCTATTCAATAGTTTTTTCTTTAAAAACCTGTCACATGCTAAAACTGGTTTGTTCTCGTCACTTGAACACAAGACGTCTGTTGTCGCCTAGATTTCATTGAGGTCCGTAACAGATAAATAGTTGTCAATAATGATGTCCATGAAAGTTCACTTGAATAAAGAAGATGGTGTCATGTTTGAACAAACAGGCTATACTCATATCAGCCACATGTTTGTTGCTACAGTCCAAAGCATTCCGTAAACCGATTAGCGCGGTTTGTCTTATCATTAATTTTTCACTGTGCAAACTTGTGTTGTGATAAATTGGACGGGAATATTATGGACATCCGAGGTATGCTAACCATGTGGAGTTTGGGCTAGACATAAAACTTCGGAGTATTTGGTCCCGTAGGTGCAAATTATTGTTTATATTGAACAATGAAATGTCCTTGCAGTAGTGTTTGCACTTCATTGTTAACGCGCCGTTCAAGTTTAGCAGCACTGTTTGCTACATTATCCGGACGGAATTTGATAGTGATATTCAACAGTGGTTGTATTAGTGGTGCGCAGTCAGCTTTATCCATAACCGTAAGACCGGATCGCTTGTCGGGTTGTTGGATTATCCAGCTTTTATCAAAAGCCAACCCGTTGTGTACAGTACCAGGTTATCGCGGCAGCTGATGTGTATTGACATGTGTATGTGCGATTGCACGTGGTTATTAATTTTCTTGTTTGGATTCACGCCTGTTGAACTTTGTCATGTAAAATCCCAGGTTTCGAGAATTACCTGATAAGATGCAACGATATATATACTCAGGAGATATGCCTTGAAGAAAACCACTTCTGATTCTCATGTGCACATCTACATACATGTAAAAAGCCATGTTCCCGGTCACCTGACGAGTTTACCGCATTCACCACTTGTTTGTTTATTACACTTGAAAGCGTTTGCCTCCAAACAATAAATTGACGCAACTTTGTTGGACCTACTGAAAAATTTCTCCATCCGAAACAAGGATTTCCAGCCTTTCACATACTACTAGTTGATACACTATTCAGGCCCTTATCGACTAATAATTCAGGTTCACATAAGTTCCCTATAGTCAAATGAAGTGGTGACCGGATGATAGACAGGTATCCAAACAAGGTCATACGGCCAACCGTGTTGGGAAACAAACATTACTAGCAACAATAGCAAACGTTTGAAATAGCTCTAAGTGACAAGCTGTTCGAGCGTTGAACACAAAACTGCATCTTCTCCCATTTGGTCCAGGACGGCTGATAAGTGTTGGCGGCTGTCAATGAACTTTTGTTCAACTCTGAAATGCTGGTTATTTATCAGTTTTGCAACAAGGGTGTCTTGACATGACCGGATTCCTGGAAGTGTCGGTAATTGCAGATTGTGAGTTTTCCTATAGGTACGCAGAATACCGCGGGCCACAAATTTACTATCGAGCAAGTTAAACGGGTTAAAATCATAATGGTGTATCATCCTAACGAAGTTGTCATCCCGGCATATTAAGCAATAACTACAGCGTTTAACCTGTCACATGCTTCAGTTAAAGCTGGTGGTATAGCAAACTTTGAATGTCTTCTGCACAATGCGGCGTCTGTGACTCACTTTGAGCTAGTGTTTACAACGAAAACTTGGTTGACTTTGCGGTTTAGACACCAGAATAGACAGAATGAAGTAACAACAATGGATAAACTTTATTCGATCAAATGAATATTAACTGTAAATTGTCTCACAGTTTTGCGAATACTGTTTTAGGGAAGTAGGTAAAGGTTTCCACTGAGTATAAAGACCTCCTGGGCTTTCCGTGAAATGTTTTGAGTATTGGCAGACATGAAATTATACGAAGAGGATATCTATTGCACATTGGAGGAATGTCGGAACTGCGAATTTGTTGGTTGGACTAATAAACTCTCAGTTTAATTTAAGCGTTTCAGTTGACGGTCACATCGTAAGTAATATATTCTGGTTGAAAATGTGATTGCATTGAAAGGTATTGCTGTAGGCAGTCGATTCGCATGCCTGATCACAAAAATTATTCAACCATAACTTGAGTACTGCTACTAATGGTTTGATTGGTTGCTGGATTGAGTACGTCGCAGAATACGAGTATTAGCGTGTTATGTCACAGCACTTAGCATATAAGACTGGTAGACTACGAGACGATTTCAAGCACGGTTCACGGTGG
Source organism: Paragonimus westermani (assembly GCA_008508345.1). NCBI lineage: Eukaryota > Metazoa > Platyhelminthes > Trematoda > Plagiorchiida > Troglotrematidae > Paragonimus > Paragonimus westermani. The sequence goes on from QNGE01000874.1 coordinate 118,800, forward strand.
ACAGATGTAACATTCACGTTCACAAACCACTGTGAATACCGAAAACATTCCATCTATTCTTTCCCTCACCATATACTCAACAACGCTTTGTCAAAGTGTCCAACATCTCGTGGATGTGTCCATACACGTAGTGAACAGAGTAAGTGACCATTACCAATATGATCAAAAGTAATAACGTGACAAACAATTGTCTCCGACAATTCTTTCTCAAGTCAATAAAATCACATGGATTTCAACAAGACACGCCATGAGACAAACCGCAAGAAACAAGAAGCAACTGCTAGTAAATAGCAATAGAGGCTACTACCGAACCCCACACAATAATTGGTTAGACCCGTACCAGACGGTTACTGGATGTTATGATGATATTTCATGCAAAGTGTTGTCAAGTCCGATCTTAGATATATTATGGACTTACCTTTCCCAAATTTCTTGAGAATTGTGACTGAGATTTCACATCGCTGAGTCCCCGTTTAAGGTTTACTTGCCTCTTTCTAGTTTGTTTAAACGCCACATTAACCATTTATATCTAGAAATTATGAAGTTCTTCCACTAGTAATCCATCTATTGAGACTTCCTGTTGGCCAAGTTTTCCGTGCAGTTTCGGTGTGTTGGATCAACCAGTATCCAAGGAATCAATGGTATAACATTCGGTTGAACTTGATATCTGCAAAGGTTACTCCAGTACAGTTTATGATAAACATCAAGTTTGATGCAGTCTATCAGGTATTCGACGAAATCGTTCATCCTTGCGAACGTGGAACTGAAGCGAAACTGTCCGTTAATCTCCTCTATGACCACGTAACTGTCGGTAAGTTCTCACAATATCAGAAGTAACAGTGTAGCGAACAGCTGTATTCGATAATCCTCTTTCGAATAGATACAATTACATAAGTTTAATCATCCAGTCAACGATTTGTTCAGATCTAATCAATTATCTTTTGGAATCTAGTGGTGGCCTGTATTGTTATTCGCTAACAATCATTTCTTGCTTTAAGCGGTTTGTCTTCAGACTTCTTGATGAAACCTATGTAAGTGTGTTGATCTGAGAAAGAAAAATCGGAAACAATTGTCCGTCACATCGTTACTCATGACCACTATCTTAGCAGCTTGTCTCATTTTGTGTAATCGACTGTTAGATGTTATGCAACTAGACCACAAAATGGCTTGGTTCATATGACCCTGATGATGAACTCTCTGATCCATTAGTGTGCACACTGTTGCACGTAATTAATCCATAAAAATATGTTGCGTTCAGTCTAATGAGAACGAGCCTGTATGCTACATGTTCTCTTAATGTCCATACCGGATATACTTACGCAAAAGTGTGCATGTAAGCAGCTCTTTACTGAAACGTACACACGTTTATTCACAATCACCGACACTTAAAAATTTACACCAGCTGTATTGTTTACACAGATAAGGCTCTCTGAAACGTTTTCGCTTTACACTTGAGATTTTTGTACAGGATGGCAGTGGTGTGTGAAAACAGGGTAAGTAAGGGAGACACGTGTCGTATTTTATAGAAGACATTATAAACGAAGTTTACGGTGTGGTCTGGTTAACAAGTTCTCCGTGTACTTTTTGTTGTCCTGTACCGTTACTCAACTGAAGGCCAATTACTACCCAGATTTGTGTTTTCAGTGAATATATAGACACCGAAATTTGTCGCTTGGTTACAAATTTTTTAATGTTATTCATCTGGTTTGTGTTTACAACTGTTGGTGCAAGAGAGGTCCAACCATCTGGAAGTAAGTGTTGGGTAATTATTTGCTCACATTAAAATACTTGTATTTTTGAAGCAAACGTATTCTAAAAGCACGTTTGGACACACCACAACAACAAGCAAATGTGAAGGTCATCATTGTATAGGTTCATAGGTTTAGATGTGGTTACAGGAGAGGAAAACAGCCTTGATATTGTCTTTCCGTCCGTGTGCTGGTCAGTGAAATTTCGTGGTGGACAGTTTACGGGTATAGAGGGAGAGTGAATGGGACTGAATAAAGGAGAAAGTCCACTAAAGCTGCTGACTGCAATCACTTCAGTGAAGAACAATCATACACACTGAAACACACTGGAGCAACGTGCAATCAGACATGCGTAGTTAATGGCCTGTGAAACTGATTTAGTATAACTGTTAGGAAACTTGTATTACCAGTTGTTTCCCACCGGTTCGATCGTGACCGCATAGTTAAGCAATGCGTTTTACTGTGAACGGACTAAATGTTGGAGCAATTCTGTCTGCAAAGTAAACTATATGTTGCGTCACCCATATTCGGCAAATGACCTAATTAACGTTAGTCTTTATTCAGTGAGAGATTTATCAACGGATGACCCGGACTTTGAAGCACTTTAAAAGTAAGAATTAGGTCTTACCTGCGGTGTCTGTAATCATCTGTGAATTGATTTAACTCCGCCAGCGTTGCCGGGTAGGCAGTTTCCCCGGGCCCCATAATCCTTTAAATGGCCCTTCTGCGAACACCTTCAATAAGTGCCAGATCCTTCTTAAGGTGAAGACTAGAAGCCTGTATGTTTACTTTCAGGTGTGGGGAGATTGTAAGGGCAAACACACCGGGAAACACTTCTGCGTGGGAGGTTTTACAAATTCTTCCTAGAAGGTTCAGTGTTATTTGTGGTTCCCTAGCCACTCTAGCACAGTTTGTGGGCAAACTCGCACTGTTTGTCACTGGGGACACTCTACCTCGTTTGCATGCTGAATCGAGGAGGTTCGTGCTACCGAGGTAACAGTCGGTACAATTTTGATGATGAACATTCATTGATATCAAACGGCGAGTTAATCTTTATGGATCACTGGCTAAGTGGCTTGATTCATTTCGTATGATCAGCACACCTCTCTGGTGCTCTAGCACTCGTCAAAGTATTGTGTCATCGACGTAGAACAATATCGACGACCTAATTACACTGTGCAATTCCAGAACAAGAAGAATGAATGACGGGGTTCCTAAAAGTAATCCTTGCAAAACAATTCTGATGGCTGGGGGCCACTGTGAGAGCTGTTCATTCTCTGTGAAGTTGCGCGTACGTTCAATCAGATAATCTTCTAGCCACGTGAGTAAGTGCTGACCGAGGTTATAGTTATTCAGTTTCAATAGCAAAAAATTGATGATCAACCCTGTGAAGGGCTTCAGAAAGGTCAAAGCAGACCACAATTATGGCCAATCCTGCGTATAAAACCCTGGTCCAAATATCATGGCCATTCATTAGGTTCGTAACGCGTGATTATGCCTTACGAAAATCGTGTTGCTCCATGGAGGTATTCAACAGTGTCCCAGGGAGAATCATCTATTAAGTTCTACATCAATTTAGCGGTAACTGGAAACATCGCTACTGGTCGATATTTTCTTTAGCCATTTCTGCATCCATCTTTGAATACAAACTTGATAATACACTGTTTCTAAACCTTTGGTAAGCAGCGGGTTGACAAAGAGCAGTTGAAAGGTGTTGTAAGCGGCTCCGCTAATTCCGTGACACACCTATTCAGGAAGATAAGAAAGAACGATTCCGAACGGAATGGTTTGTAAGCTGGTAGGTTTTAAAAATTAATTCCGTTCTGTTACACTGAAATTTGAGTTCATTCACGCCGTTGCGATCAAAAAGTTTGCATGTAGCCTTTTAGCGTACAATAGTGTAACGACATAGGTCGAAATAAGTTCACCTCTGGTGTGCGTGTTGCAAACCAACTAGAACGCAATGTACGTAATAATGACTGTTATATGTAGGTGAGTGAACATTACCCCATATTCATAAACTGTTCTTATAAGCGAATATCACAATGGGATTCATAGCGAAACTGGAGATAATTAGTAATTGCAACAATTAGTAGGTATACGTACACGAAACTTGCACATAAACCGAGGTAACGCATTCATAAAATAAGAGTATATCAACTTAAAGCACAGCGCACAACTTCAAGAGGGATAGTGTCTTTTTTTAAAAAGAGTTTTGAAAAAATCTCAAGACGTTTCGAGCACTGTGCGTGTTTGTTACGTTTCTATGTGTTCTGCTGAATTTTTTGGGATATAATTTCAAGTGTCATTTATCAGTTAAGACTTAAAGTGTCAGAATGTTCATTTCTGGATACATTTGTTGTCAACAAGTTTCAACGAGTCACAAGAGTTTAGATTTCATTCACTGCTAACTGAATAAGCGGTTAAGTTTGGGGCTGTTTAAGCTAGATTATTCTGAACGATACTTTTGCACTGACAAACAGTCCTTTTGAATCGCATAACGTTTAGCTGGCACTAAGATTCAGAATGATATTGAATTACGCAAACCTTTGACTACATTAGATTTTGCGCGTTGTTTTCCACCCGAACGTTTCAGAGTGGCTAACTCTTGGAAGTAAGTGTCCATTATCTTGCTAATAATGAACCATTCAGTAACGCAACCACATATCTGTGTGTAAGACATTTAAGTCCAGATGTGATAGTGCTGCCTAAATCAGAGGCATACAATCTATTTCGCCCTGGCTGTTCTAATATATCGTTCGCTGTGCGAGAGAAACACCACACTATTGTGCTGATGAGTGTTCACCATACACACATTGTTTACTGCACGTTAGCAGTATGCATAATATGATAGTTTTGTTGGGCGTTTCACAATCCAGTAATCGTTAGTTCTGACAGCATTATCAAATGATACATAACTGTGGACTAGATATTTTGTGTCCATTACGCACGAGTCACTTCACATTTACCAACGAAACCGAACTCGTCATAGAGTGGCACCAATTATTCTGTTGGGTAATGTGTTGCAAGTGTTCATCCAATCCTTAAAATGATCATTTTACTACATACATATTCAACGTTCCGGTCCAAGACACATGATATTCATCTATATATATAACATTCATTTATACCCAGCCTGCCCTCCTCCTTAGCCTAAATTTACGCACATTTTAAGACGTCATGGAATCTTGATCTCGAAAGGTCGGTTCTCAAGTGTTAGTTGTTCATGCCATCCATGTTCGGTGAGTTTTTTCAAAGGCATTGTGGGCGTCTTTTTGTGGATGTGAGCTGAATTACATACCTGTGAAGTAGTCAGTTTCCTTCGTAATATACACCTAAGGAACAGCTAGCATTTGATGAGCCTTTCATCAAAAAGTTCTGGTATCCAATTCAGTAGCTCATAATATGTCACTTTTTTAGCACCACGTGCCGCACGCCCGATCCAATTAATGAACATAGAATCTTCCGATTTCATATGTCGTGCGTGAAAACTGCACGCTTCTGAAAAGCAAAAATGTCAAAGCCAGTTGTCAACTATCAACCTGCTTGAACTTTATACGGAACCGCTGAAGTTTCACATGTTCGTTCGCTAAACATATGCAGACGTGTACGTAACACTCAGCGGTGACCACAAAGTCGACTTCTGCTAAATACTGTTCATCTCTCAACCAATCTAATTTTACGCGGGATTATCATGGGCATCACCTCTCCTCTTGACTAGACACCACAAACGGACATTCGTAGAGAGGTGGACTAAAAACGAGGAACGCATTCAGTGTGCACCATCCTGAAGTGGAGTATATTTCTCTCGCAAGAAGATACTGATGTGAAGAAGTCAATTAGTCGGTAAAATTTATGCCGTATTGAAAAGTGTGGTTACTGTCAGCGAATAATGTTGATTCTAAGGAATTTTGTAACAAACGTTCGTAGCTCTAAGAACCAAGCTGTTGATACACGAAAGTCAACTAAATTTTTCTAAATGACTTCAGATTATCCTTCGCCATCCCTTTGCACTGAGAGGCTACGCGCGCTATTGTTGAATCGCTCAACAGTTTTCACTTCACTTATACGTGTTCAGCTAACTCCCTGCGAATACGACATATTTAACCAGTCTACTTTCTAAACACCACCGGGCAGCTAAATTGTGGTGCTTGAGTAAGCATATAACAACCGCGTTAGAAGTAATCTGGGTGGAGTGAATTATTGATTGAGCTGTAGTTAATAATGGCCCAATAATCAGTGGGTATCGATGTGTAAACAGCAACCAACAAATGTGAGTGATGGTCAACTTGAAAATAAACCAAATCCCCGACTACTCATCAGTAATCTGAAATATCGCCTTGCAGGTTTAATGAGATCGGAGATTTCGACCTGTCTTGGAAGTCCTAATCGCGGAGTTATCGATTGGAGTTAACGAGCAGTAACTGTGTCTCCTCTCGAGACGATCGGGCAACCTGATCATTGCTCACAAACGGGTGTGGTTGAGTGTTTCTTTTCGAAAGAGGCTGGCTGGAAAGTCTATCTGAATGCGAAGGCTGCGATCAAATGTGAGTGATGGTCAACTTGAAGATGATAATAATTAAGTGTTTGACAACCTGATGTGCAGGTACACTGAGTTGCAGGTGAGAGCTGTTTAATCATCAAGTTTTTTCCGACTCATCTGACAAGTGTCAAACGTCACTGTCAAATGAGTATCCAAGGGTCCCTGTTCATCCAGCTGGCTCACGATAGCAAGTAGATTAACGGCAAATTAGAACTAAGTATGATCGACAACTAAATAGACAATATTTCACAAGTTGTTGGATAGCCGCAGGACTGCACAAAATTGTTAAACCGACACATATCGAAGAATGAAAGCCGTGTATTCTCCCAGTTCTCATCGTGTATCAATGCAACAATGTGAAAAGATGATTGTTGTCTATTACACCGGTTTATGATGTTTTTGATCGAATGTAACTAAAATTTCCGCGAAATTCTTTTCGTATTATGACAATATCCTACACTTGCATATGTAATTGATGCGCGAAAAAGACTGGTGGTGGTTTTGGGTTGGAATTTTGGTGGATACTCAAGCCGGAGGTGTGGGTATTCCAAAACTCGGCGGAATACCTCGACGCGGGGGAAGACACGTCCAAAACCCTATAACAAGCGGATCGGGGACGGTGGGGACGAGTGGATGAGTCATCGCTCGACTGGATCGGACCAACGGGCGAGATATGGCAGGGAAAAGAGAAAGGACGACAAGATGGGAGGCGCAATCATTCCAACATTCGCAGGAATATCGCAAAGCGGTCGTGGACTACGTTCAGAAGCCAGCAGAGGTGGATGGAGGAGAACAAGAGCGACCGGACGAGACATCACTCAACGAAGTCGGACCAACGGGCGATAAATGGCAGGCAGAAAACCCCCCGATAGACGGCTTCGATCACGCATATAATCTGGGCAAAAGTGCACACGAAGCGTGGGCAGAAACCTGAGGGTGTTGTGGTCCGGAATAATGACCAATAAACGCGAGCGCGCGTGTGGCATGAGGAATAGCTTATTGGACAATAAAGATTGTGCTTTATTGGACGCCTTCTCGCAATAAGACATTCCGTCTGCACCAACTGTAACAGTAGCGAGAAATGGCAACTTACACACGGGAGAACGTTCACGGATAATTCCGATGCAATCGGAGATCGCAGAAAAGACGCAAACAAACAGTCACAGCAAGTATTTATCAGCGGTACAGACACAACTTCAAGTCCAGCACCTGAATGGCACGCCACCAGAGCTCCTCTTCAAGATCATTCAAATAAGTCAATCATGGGACTAATGTCACTGTTTTACGGACGTTCATTTGGTGTGGAACAAGTTGAGTAATATGAGTAATATGAGTAATGTGAAACAGACAGAAAAGAGGTGGACATCAGCGAAGTGTTTAAATCACAAGCGCAACAGTTTCTGTATTGTTGCACTGCTCTCCCCTCAAGAAGGCACTGCTCTCAGACTAATCAATTCAGAGCTGCTTTCAATTGTTATACTCATTTTATGGGAAATTAATTTCCTTTACTATGACGGTTCTTTTGGGTTACTTTTAACGTCAGACCCACCCTGGATATGTGTCAGTACACTCTGAGATTTTTGTGAGTTTTGCAAACTTCACAAAGGCAAGATAATGGATATGTAATAGATATATGAAAGCGCTGTGCTTACTACTGACTTTCGGCTGCGGCCGATAGTCCAGATACGTAGATGCGCCTATATCTTTTTAGTGAAACGGAAGCATCGATTTAAACCCTCCCCTCGTATTCACGGGGAAAAAAATAAGACCTCCGGTCAGAATGAGAATATGATTTGTTATTGGATCCGAATGATAGTGAAACTCAAATATGATGGGAGATTTCTGTGTGAGTCACAAAAATGAAATGTCTGAGAACGATGTTACTCTTTTGAACAGTGCACAGTTGTTCCGAGTTTGATTTATATAGGGCACTCCAACTTTTCAACTGTTGAAAGAACCCTAGGAAAGTGCTGGAATTAATCGTTAATAATTAAACACAAAAATTTTATGGTCTAAAACCGGGAATGGTCAGGTTATACAATTGACTTACAGAGTAAATCAGAACGACTATACATAGATGGAACAGTTAGTTGCACAACAAACTCAAACCGGTGAACACTAGTGGTAATCTTAAATCAACTACTACAACAAGTTGGCTCGCTTAATTCAATTCAAAATTTTATGTAGCCAGTCATCAAAGCTACTGCCTTCTAACTCCGCTGTGTTGTTCGGAACTCAACAACTGACAATATACCCGTAAAAGTGACTGAAACAACCTATCCAGTTGCAGCTGTGTTGCTGACATAATATTGATGTGGTTGTAGATGTCTATTTGGCCGTCGTATACGAGCCGCAAGTTGTTAATCTGAAACTGCTGAGAATAAGCGAAATGTTGACATAATGCAAGTGTTCAGGTTCTGCTCCCATGAAGATGTCATACATAACTCTGAGTACTGAGACCAACGTCGTATAGAGTTTGTGCCAGTTCGGACTCTACTTTTAGTAAATAAGCAAATGGGCTGAACTGTTTGTAACTGAAATTGGTTTGGGATTGGATAGAGGAGTACATTTGGCTGTATCGGAAAAATACATATGTTGATATGCATTACCTGTGTTGTCAAATTCCACTCGAATTAGCCACTCAATTTTTCTTGTTGTCTGCTCGACTGATTCAATAGAACAACTAGTGAGGAAAATTGGAAAATACGTTGTTGGGGCTCCGGTCACACAGAAAAACCATCTTTGTCGTTAATCTGCGTTGCCTAGTGCTGTAGCTGTGGTTGCTAGACTCAGATGAGAGCACTGACTGAGAAGAAAATTAAATTGGCGTTCCAGTCGAAAGTTTCAAAGAAACCTGGTTCGTTGGTCTCCGGAACCTTGAACCTGAAAGAAGCTGTGACACTCCAAGAAATCCAGTGCAACAAATGGATTTCATGGTAGCATACAAGAAATTGCCAACAGCAAGCCCGTTTTCCGTTCAATCAGAATGGTGGCCACAAATGTATAATGTCATAATTTGCAAAGAATACACGGGTGATTGAGCTTCTTGCTTGGTATCCAGTTTTTTCCTAAGGGCGTGAGAGTCTTCCCACTAGGCAGCACAAAGTGTAACTCGGCTAATCATGCAGAGTCAGCTAAACCCATATGTGATATCTAGCAACGTATAACCCAATCCAGACCTGCCTACTTACCGGTTATATGTCAAGATGGAACGGCACACGCGCGTCAGAATACTTGCGGTGGATAAATGGAGGAACTCCTGACCTTCCCTACTAACAATTTAGAATACTTCCCATGAAGAGCAGTCGAACTGGGGGCCTAAAATGTACCGACTTAAAAGAGGAGGACAGAGTTTTGAAACAAACTGTACATTTCCAGCAATTTCTGAGAATATGATGAATACTTACAAGTGGATTAGTGCGGAGCTAACGAGAACAAACAAGAAAAGGACGGGAAATCACAAGATGAGTCCAAACCCAAGTGTAGGTGTCATGTTGTCACTCTGTTGCTTTCTAAACGTAATGATTAATTATTGCAGGATCCTCTATTTTCTACATTTCTACATTTCTTTAAACTATTTAAGATGAATCATTGTCCAGTGTGTTTGTAGAGCTTACAGCGACCGAACTGCAAATCTGAGTAACCCAAACACGATTCATTTACATATTCTCAGATGTGATTGCTATTTGGTGTACTTCAACTTAACACATTTTCAGAAGTTGAAATACTGAGACACTTGACAATAGGAGCACTTAAGCTGAAAGTGACGGTCCAACTCGCAATACTACATCGTATTAGTACATTCGACAACAAATGGGAATGCCAATGTGTGCATAAAGAGAATAATTTAAGTCGCTTTACGATGTGCTTATACGCTTCCACAAGGAACTCCGCTTGAAATTTCATAATTAAAATGTTTTCGTTTCATTCATAGACAACCAACCAGCTAGGTATCGGAATTCACATTGAATCTTCATCAAACGAATTATTTCAGGAAGTGTCATCTATTGGAAGTAATGTCCTCAAAGCAATACAAAACCACATCGATACGCCAAGTGTACAATAAGGAAAACGTAGAATCCGTATTGCACACTTTGTAACACAGGTTAGTTCTGGATGCTCATATGATTCAAACTATCAATCAGGTAGATGAAATTTCAAACAGACAAGTATTTCCAGAAAGTTAAAACTTTTCTGGACATATCAAGGCTGTAAAAACGACATCCAGAGTTTTAAGTTTTTTGATAAACCTCAGAGAATTCTCAGTTAATACGAATTGAAAATCACTCAGAACTGATCACAGCTCTCTGATTCCCGTATAAAATCAGGCCAGTTTCCTTTAAAAAGACCACTATACTCCAGCACCACCTGAGCTGTGGTACAGTCTGTCAGTAATGCATATGCATATCGTTATACAACCCATGAGATCATGCGTAGGCCCCTTGCAGTTGGATTATCTTAGCAGCGGTTGGGTTACTTAGCGCGACTTAAACTCGAGGCTGTGGTTGCACAGTGACTGATGTACTTAATGCCTGATGAGCTATCATAAGTAGTCCTGACAAACTCAAGTTGATCCCGCCTAAACCATATCGTTGCGGTCACGTTTCAGAAACTTCTAGCATCATCGACGTTATTAAAGGCAACGGAAAATTCACAAAATACGTTGAGAGCGGAACTGAAATAAACGGTAAGCTATACGTTATTTGGTGGACTAATTTTCGATATATGGTTGAAGCCACAGTGATTTTCGGCTTATTCGAACCTCCCCTTACGTGTAGTCAGAAATGAGTTTTGTACTGGTATAAACTTGTTAATTATTCTTTCATTTATGTAATGACATTAGCTCAACAAGAATCACCGTACAGCTTTGATGCACAAACAAAAATCGATGGTTAGATCAGTCAACATGTATTGGTTTTCACTATACAGAACATTGGATGCANTTAGTACATTCGACAACAAATGGGAATGCCAATGTGTGCATAAAGAGAATAATTCAAGTCGCTTCACAAGGTGCTCATACGCTTCCACAAGGAACTCCGCTTGAAATTTCATAATTAAAATGTTTTCGTTTCATTCATAGACAACCAACCAGCTAGGTATCGGAATTCACATTGAATCTTCATCAAACGAATTATTTCAGGAAGTGTCATCTATTGGAAGTAATGTCCTCAAAGCAATACAAAACCACATCGATACGCCAAGTGTACAATAAGGAAAACGTAGAATCCGTATTGCACACTTTGTAACACAGGTTAGTTCTGGATGCTCATATGATTCAAACTATCAATCAGGTAGATGAAATTTCAAACAGACAAGTATTTCCAGAAAGTTAAAACTTTTCTGGACATATCAAGGCTGTAAAAACGACATCCAGAGTTTTAAGTTTTTTGATAAACCTCAGAGAATTCTCAGTTAATACGAATTGAAAATCACTCAGAACTGATCACAGCTCTCTGATTCCCGTATAAAATCAGGCCAGTTTCCTTTAAAAAGACCACTATACTCCAGCACCACCTGAGCTGTGGTACAGTCTGTCAGTAATGCATATGCATATCGTTATACAACCCATGAGATCATGCGTAGGCCCCTTGCAGTTGGATTATCTTAGCAGCGGTTGGGTTACTTAGCGCGACTTAAACTCGAGGCTGTGGTTGCACAGTGACTGATGTACTTAATGCCTGATGAGCTATCATAAGTAGTCCTGACAAACTCAAGTTGATCCCGCCTAAACCATATCGTTGCGGTCACGTTTCAGAAACTTCTAGCATCATCGACGTTATTAAAGGCAACGGAAAATTCACAAAATACGTTGAGAGCGGAACTGAAATAAACGGTAAGCTATACGTTATTTGGTGGACTAATTTTCGATATATGGTTGAAGCCACAGTGGTTTTCGGCTTATTCGAACCTCCCCTTACGTGTAGTCAAAAATGAGTTTTGTACTGGTATAAACTTGTTAATTATTCTTTCATTTACATAATGACATTAGCTCAACAAGAATCACCGTACAGGTTTGATGCACAAACAAAAATCGATGGTTAGATCAGTCAACATGTATTGGTTTTCACTATAAAGAACATTGGATGCATATATCTGGAAAAAACAGTCATGACAAAAGGTGAACAACCATTCCACAGCACGTTAGACAAATTTGTCCTGTGTAGTCTGAATGAACGGGTTATTTTTTGATAGACCATCTCGACATTACTTCGTCAAACTGTGCTAGCTGAGACTGCACAAATAATCGAATTTAATTAAATGTGTACTGTCATATACTGAGGCTCAAAACGGCTTTTCATGAAGGAACGAGTGCCACACAAACGAAGCAAAATGAAGCGCAAAAAGTCACCCGAAGGTCAAATGCGGACCCAAAATGTGTAGAAGAGCGTTTTATAAACTACGCAGTTGGTTTACTTAGCGGGCATAACCTTGAGGAACACCTAAACCCTATTCAAGTTTGTTAGAGATGAGCTTTCTCCTCAAAACCCCAGGAGTAACTGCGGTCTGGTTAAGGAGAAATTGATCAGCCGTGTTCGGCATTGATTTTCCACCATCTGACTGAACATTTGTTAAAGACCGCCCATATTCGTTCATTGTTGGCATCGCAATGATGTTGAGCTCAGATTGTTTCGACTGCACGTATGATCAACTGTGTTAATCAACTCTAGGCCGCTGCGGGCGAATCCAGGGGATTAGAACTGGACGCAAGTGAATGCTGGTGAAATTACTTAAATAGTCCTCACTAGACATGTGAAAACCTCGAGTAAGATTATCTTGGACACACAGTTCACGTGAATCAGTCTATACGATGCACACAGGCAGCATACAAAACTATTAGGTGTAATGAATATTTCAAATAAAGTATATATTAAAGGTGAACAACTAAATTTCAAGATTAGTGGATGTGTGCATAAATTGTGTAAATTTGTACAGAGACCAACTGGAAAAGAGTTTAATGCAATAATCACTTAACAACCGTTGACCTCATGAGGGAAAATTAATTATTCACTGACAGCGCTTCTCTGTAGGTACACGTGATGGGGAACGTAGTTATGCCCGTCAAACAGCCTTTCTTGCGAGCCCTCTTTCTTCTTCTCGCACAGATTTTCTCGTATTGATCCTTTTAGAGTTCTCTGCGTGACCACGTGGTGGCATGTAAGAATTAAGAAACGGTGTGATACTGGTGTACAATATAAATCTTTAAGTAAAAGTTCGAACAGATATCGACAGTGTACCGGCAAAATATAGATAGAATTGCGGTATTGTTTCAGAAGTGTAACAGATCAGACAGAATGTTCATAACTCGGCCTTATATCATATCGTTAGTTTTGACCCCTAGGATTCGTATCACAACGAGTGTACCAGCAAAATACTGACACTCTTAGTATCTGGACTAAAAATGTTACTCAGAGGAAGGTGCGGATTGTTCAATGATAGCTGCAAAAGGAACACCGGTGTAATGCAAACACTGAAGGCTTATGCTTTTCTCAGTCAACCAACGAGGGAGTAGTGAAGAAGACTTTTTGTGTTTGGTCATGTGGTTAACTGAAACGCAATAACTATGAAAACAGTAACTAGCATGATTCAGACAAGCCGTCAATGGACGTAATGGATAGCGCGCTTCTTACCACTTACACAATAATTGTTTCAAAGTGTTATCCTGATTGATTGTAGACGAGGGTAGATTCAGTGACCGCACGAACTGCTAAGTGCAGAGGTCAAGGTTACGTAGCGAAAGAGTCTGCACGGTCGGCGTGAATAAATAAGACATGGTTGCGACCACGGACACTTGTACAAGGTTGTACTGGTTAAAAATATTGAATGATATTGACAGAAATAGCAATGCACTGGAAAGGGTTATTACTCATTGACCATCTAAAGTAGGATGGAATAACCGTGCCTCGTTACTGCGGTAGTCGGATTCAACACAGCCCATACTAATAAGCTCACAGCAGTTTGACCTTCAAAACAGGCATGTGATTGAATAATATTAATGGTCACATACCCTAAAGAAACCCCGGTGGTGGACATGGTTTTGATTTGGATGACGCGACAACAATTTCGCACTTCTCTTGTGTGTCATCTTTTTAAACTGTCCCTGTTGTCTGTTTGTTACTCAGAATCATGTGTTCTTCGCTGCTCACTGTTTTAGAATACTGAGGTGGTTTGCAGTAGATCCATTTGTCCGGGTTACTGATAATACTGATTTTTGCTGACGTCTAGATTCTTGATTACTGAAAATAACCAAACTGGGCGCGAAACTTGAATCTCAAATGTACCGATCCCTGGGATTTCCGTTACTATTGTTTTATAAAATTAAGCCCCTTTCCCAGCTCCATTGTTGACCGGCAACATTCTCAAACAGATGATGCTTTAAAGTAGATTGTTAAAGTGAAATAATGGAGACGGTTGATCAAGAATCGACTATTAAAGCTTTTCGGAAGTAACGATGAGAAAAGTTGATGTTTTTTACTCCGTGGCTGAAAGGTTGCAGATGTTTAACGGTGTCTTTTAAACTACAGTAGACATGCAGTTGTTTGAAAAAACCATATCAGACAAATATATGGTTGAAACAGTTTGAGATATCAGAAACGAATCGCTTAGGCACTTATCATCTCATGTCTTTAGTTAGTTAATAAGCATTTGTCATAACAGAGAAAGCAAATTAAAAGAATTTTGAGGTGGTCACCTTTATGTTTAGCGTAATTCTGCATGCAGTTAATCAATAACCAAGCAAACCTAAGCCACAGCATTGCACCTAGCATCACACAATGAGGCGAACCTAGTTTATGATGTTTTTGTCCACTCGTACAAGACGGGTGCATGGTCTTGATCAACTTGTTCGTGGTTAAACTTTTACCGGGTTTTCTTCTACAGCTTTCCAATGTTACGGACAAATTGTTGCGCCTTTCGATTTGACCTCAGTGGAATGGTCATCTAAACTGAGAGACAGACTTGCAGCAACAGTAAAACAGGTTTCCTCCGATGCACTGACCTCTGTGAGTCTTCACAATTTGGTCATGTGTGTTCATTCAACTGTCACCAATAACCTCTCGCATAAGTTAGTGTCACAACTCTTCAATCTTCAGTTGACTGAATTCTGCTGTTATTTGTGGCTTTCACAAAGTACTTCAAACCTGACCTGAACGTATCCCAACAGGCCAATTTTGGGGCACCGTAGAGCCGGTGGATTCCAACGTTCACTGTGTGAGTCATTTGGAGTTTTCGTCCAAGCTCTTGATCTTCTTCTGATGTAGGCTCTACCAACACCTTAGAGTGCTGAGATCCAGATTTTGCTTCAGTATTCAGTTGGCTGTGCAAATGCTCTATGTAAATTCTGGTCTTCAGGCTACTAAAGGTCTGGGTGATGTTCAAGTATCTGGAAACTGCGTCTTAGGTTAAGTTTAGCAGGAACTGGTAAGTTAGTTCGGTTGTTGAAGTTATTTTGCGTGATATCCCCATGTTTAATCAATCTTCATGAACGACCTACACACGGAACACATCGGCAACTGTCTGACCAATTTTCGTTGCACTTGAGTCTAACTGCGTTATATATTTGTCACTCTGTTATATACCAATCGTTGTATTGATCAAAACCATACACAGACAGACAATAGGACTCCAACTAAATGAGAGTGGTAAATTCCGATAATTATGGCCGGTAATTTCAGGGTTTGATTGCGCAAGGTTATGTCAGATAGGTTGTGAGATTACATTGTGACCAGCTGCCACGATGTGTTCAGTGATCGTTGACGTGAAAGTCTCAGCAGATTCAGCAGACTGAGGAGGTTGTGACATTCGGTGCTTTGAACCTTTCGCTGTACAACACACTTCCAAAGTAAGTGTTAATTCGGGTGAGTTGGGGTTACAAATTGTCGTGTGTGTGAATAAACTGTGGACGGACTGTTTTTGAACACACAGATCAGGGTGACATAATCGAATTGCGACTGTCCCGGCCATAAACAGGAGGCACCACCTGATATTTCATGGCGCGGTGACTGGGCATGAAAGATGGTGCGAAACGCACTCTCATCGTGTCTGTGTAGGTCACAATCAACCAAGTGGGCTTGAACGGATGAATGAATGCTCTTTGTTACTCCGGAGCGGTGCCACGCCAGGAAGTGTACACGAATTCTTTCACCTACACGCCTAATAGTACAACTAATATATGCTGAACCACAAGGACAGTCACATCATCTACTGTGCCCCGGCCACCGCGTCACGAAGGTTCAAGTGGCGCATCCTATCTATAGCCGAGGCAATTGCAATACGATTACGTCACCCGGATTCGTGTGTTCAAAAACAGATCGTTCACTCCTTGGGATTGCAACAGCCAAAAACGTATTCTCAATCCACGCGGCAATTTGATCCCTCCCCTCCCAGCTCATTCCAATTAGCGCCAACTTCCTAAAACCCATCTCTTTTGTGAACATAACCACAACGAAGTCTTGTTTGTGCCTCACCCAATCGCCTTGTCTTTGTACTGTTTTTGATCAATAGCTTCTATCGCTGTTAAACAGTTTGTTATATAGTTGCACCAGCACAAATGAGAATTTATCAAAAACAGTTCTGTTCGTTGAAAACAAAATCGTTTTGTAACGATAGTAGTTGATTCATTTGCAAGAAATTTCGGAACTGATTAAGCGATTTTCTTAAAAGATAAGGCTTCACAACACCTACAACTGCACAATTAAAAGTTTTGCTTTCTATCACTTCCTATCCTGTTCATTCTTCACTCTTTTGCACATAAGGTTTGTCAGTCCTACCTAAAATTGTCCAAGCTTTCAGCTCATCTTGCAACTGAGCGCTGATGATAAAATGATACACCATCAATGTAGCGTTCAACTCTACTTAGAATGACCTTTAGCGATGGTCAGCTCGCTAATAAACTCACAATCTACCTTGACCATTCAGCCTTGTCAAACGGAGTTTAGTAAAGGAATCTACTTACCCATGTCAGCTCAACGCATGGTCACGAAGAGGTTTTTCAAGTGGCATTCACTTTCTTATCTAAGCTGCCGCCTAAACCAAATCGAAACCTCATACAGTGCGCATTCTTTTAAAAACATTTGTGTGATTTGAATCGGCCATCCCCGAATGAATGTAGGATATGCAAGTAGAATTATGTGAGATTTACTCTGTGGGGACGCGTCGACCATCCACTGCAACAAGAACAGCATACGGAACTAGTCACGTTCGAATGGGTCGCGATGAATCGAAAAAACAGAAGGGAATCACGTGTTGAACGGATCGAGTAATGAACTACTAATGGAGCAGATATTGATCTAACAGTGAGGTAAGCGGAACTAAACGAAAACTATTAGGTAGCCTGTGAGTAAGCTTAACACAAAAGAAAGAAGCAAACTTGTATGGAAAGCTTAACGAAGATGTTCAACTATTGATACTAAACACTTAAATGATATAGTTTCATGACTACTTACACTTAACACTATGGCAGTGACAGGTTGACTATCGTTTGCTTATTTCCTCTAAGACAGGAATTTTTAGCAGTGTACACAAACGATTCCAGCAAAAGGTGAAGTTCACCTATTGGCAGGGCGATAAACTTCACGAAAGACCTCCTCCACTTGAATCGTATGTCCTGTTTCTTTACTATGTAGTGTGATAGAAGAATGAGGAGCGCTGTTTTGTTGTTGGTTAGACATTTGGGAATATTCTTCGGGACACGTAATCCTAATTGCATATTCTCAGTCGTATAGTGGTCAACACACTTACAAACTAGCCGATGAAACCTGTGATGCACGTTCTCAGTACTAACATCAATTACTGTTAACGAAAATTTTCACCCANTGTCACCCAAAACTCAAGTGCTGGTAGGATAAGTCCAGTCTGAATAACTCTACAACAGTCTGTTAAGAAAAGATCATTAAAATATGCTTTTTCGAGACAACTGTGAAAATGTTCGCGATGCTTTTTCCAAACTTCAGAGAGCTTATGCAGCAAAACGTTGAGGTAGTAAACACTACAGAAATCCAGGACATGCTAGCCAACTTCTACTGAGGTTGACATTTTATACTTGCGTTTCCACGTCAACATGAATTTTCCGTTTATTTTCTTCTCTTCTCACTTCTCTTTTCACATCAGAGATCTGCACTTACTTGCAAAAAATACATTAAGCTTAATGAGTTGAGAATGAATATCCTTGGCTATAATTCGCAATGCATATTGGGCATTTAAAACCAATTGCCGCAGTTTCTACCAAGCGCCGTCTGTCTATATCGTAATTGTGCTTGTGACTGGTGGGAAAAGGCGTGTCAGTGTTAACATCAGACCGCTAAGACTATGATCCACTCCCGTTCCCGAACCCTCATAAGAATAAACTCCACGGATAGAATGAATCTGATAAGTGTTCTAGACCTAACATCAAGACCACAATTATTCCAAGAAATAACCAAACTGAATTCCCTCAACAAACCTCATCAAAATGCTGCTGCACATACATACGTACCATACCGTTCCCTATACGATTGGGCGGATACACAAGCGGCTAGCAAAATCGGTATATGTGCCATCGATAACACCATCGGAGCACGTGACGTGATGTACAAGAACGGTGCACTGACTTAAAAAGTTCAGAATTAGGGTGTGTTCGGGCATGGAAATTTATTTGAACCAATAGGTTTACCAAAGCAAGCACAATCTGAGGTTTAGATTGGCTCCGCCACATAGAGTAAAACAGTCTTACTTGTTACAACCAACCCAACAAGCGTATCACTTCTGAATATTTTTGGCATCTTGTTCTATTACAGATGTGGCACTGATTATGGAATCAGAACAGGCCAATAACTAATGAAAGGGGTGACCTAATAGAAGAAGTAACAAAAACTTGCTAGCTAACAGCACGGATGTAGTGAACTTGCTGCTGAAACGTTCGCTTCAGCATGTCATACTATTGAAACACAGTCGTCCATTAAGTCGTTGTTTCATCTGAACCCCGCCTGTCGCGAAGCTATGGACATTCAGATCTACCGACTAGTATCAGGATCAGAAAGCTGGTTGAGACGATTCATTCGGCTGCCGTGATTTGGCTTCACAGTACGTAGTTGGATTAGAGTCAGCGAATGAAACAACGTATAAAAAAGCGACTAGTGTTCAAGCGGTTGAGCTGTGAAGCCGTATCAGCAGCTGAAAATTTCAACGTCTCAGCTCCTTCATCCGTCATTCACACTATCTCATATGGAATCCATCAATTACCAAAGAAACAAATAGGCCTCAGCAAGATTCCTCGGAAATTTGTCTGTGGAATACAGCAAATCCAGATTTGAGCCTTAAAATGCTAATAAACGCTTTGCAGATTTGTTGATCCAAAATAGATCCGGATTTGTCGCAAATAGATATCAAAATCATCATTCATATCAAACTACTCATAAGTAGTATATATTTATCTTTAACATTTCTTGTTATTTTCCCATAACTCCAAAAGGGAGAGATGAACATCGAAGACTTACTGTGTCCTATATCCTTGACAGTCTTGACGGGTTCAATAAGCGATTGGTTACTGAATGTAATATTAGCGGATGAACACTCAAGAAATTGCTCGTGGATAGACAATAGTAATGTTGCTTTGTCTTTTCCTTAAGGTCGTAATGTGAGAATGAATTTGTGTTTACTTCGTGGTGACGCGTATCTTCAGAATTGTTCGTCGACACATTAGTATATTCGAGCCAGATTGAAAGGTACACAGCCTATCGAACGAAAATGTACGAGCGATCAGATGTTTTCAACGAATGTTCTGTGGGTTAGTACTTTTATTAAGATGAACGATCCATATAAATCGAGATATTGGTAAGATGTGCTCCCGTTGTCTCGCCGTCTCACCTGACACATCACATATTAATTAGCTCATACGTCTCAGATTATGTGATGCTTACTGTCCCATCTGCACATGCGCGTCCATGCAGTCACCAGTCCTAAAACCGATCAAAATCACATGAGCACGGTCTTAATCTGTCCTCTCAACCAACTGGTGCGTTCCGGCTGGATGTGATCCAGTGTGTGACACCACCGATGCGGACTCGGAACAATAAATATAATCGTCACGATAACGCACCACACTACATGATCCCGATAAACGTTACTAAATTGAGATGGTACATCACCCACGACAATAGAGATTCACTGTGTTGACATAATCGTTTCAGCTGACTGCTTTCGAAGTAGTTTTATTTGCTAGGGGGTGTTCGAGCGAATAATAGTTGCATCACAAGGTCAACAGAAAAACTGGGTCATAGACCACTGAGTTTTTATAACAGGCTTGGATCGGTGCGTCTCACTCGTCCACCGCCTTATGCGCGTAGTTACATCTTCGGTACGGTCTGCTGGATAACTAGGCAGGTGAATTCAACAAGTGAATAACGGAGGCTTAAAAACAGCGACTCGAATTTCATACTGTCAGGTTGTAGATAGAACAAACTGATGACAGAATTCAGTGTGCGTTCTCGCAGAACACAGACTGCGTGCTAGTAAGGCTTGTTTCATTTTGATTCGGTTGAAAACCTTCTGTTCTAAAAAATAACTAAATGAAACCCAATTTTAAACTGCAAGGTTGCCCTTCATTGATTTATGATTTGTATTATTCCACTCAAGTTTAACTGAGCATATTCCGTGCGAACCACTTGAGATCAAGTTGTGGGCCATGGTGTTGAATCTCCTCTTTCACCACCATGTCTGCAAAGGTCTAGTCAATAAGGCTACATGCCCCGTCTTCAACTGATACCATCAGGAATGAGTTTAGCTGCTTCCTTTTTTTCTGCCAGACAAGTAGTGTATTTTAAGTGTTCTCTGAAAACCTTACCACTTATGTTTTCAGCAAATAGCGTGAACGTTTCAAATGTCATTTAGAGTGATCGAAACAGGTAACCATGTTGCCGGTGGACAAGGTTCAGACCAGTCAGGTTGATTTTAATCCGATATACAGATCGGACATGCTGTATCAATTTTAAGATCAACTGGTTATCACATCCCCAATATTCAGTTTCATTTCACTCAATCGTATCATTATAAAAGTTGTGCACAGTATCAGAATAAACTTCCAATAGTTCACCGTGTTCTGGTTACATCAAACAGTTGAGAGAAATTTTCATAGATAACGTAAAGCAGCCTAGTATCAACCAGAGTAAAGTATCCAAAGAATATACGTAAGAAAGTATTCGCCAATGAGAGTTTAAAAAACGAACTGGTAAACCATTTGAAACCATGTCCGTCATGCTACAGTCTGGTATATATTTTCCAAGAACGTATGTGCTATTTATGTGCACGATCCGTTCTCGGTCAGCTGCTGTAGAGCTATCAGTAAGCTGGCTGCTGGTATGCATTGACAACGTGCTAGAAGTAACTAGAATCCGTATCTAAATTCTCCAATCTGACCTACTGTTATGTTTTTTCTTTCACAATCAGGTACATAAAAAGCTGCAGAAGATGAAAGCAATCGACTCGGTTGTTTTGATGGCAGTTTCGGAATACGAATGGCAGAGTGGAGGTAGAATCTATGTGAATATTAGTCTCGCGTTTGATTGGTTGACACTGCAGTTTTCCGAATCGGATCTCTTGAAACCACACGGTGCTGGATTATTGGATCATCATCTTCAAGACAAAGAGACTGTGGGTGGATTTTACGACGGAGTGAAGTGCAAAGGTTCTTTCAGTTTGCAACTTGAAATAAACATTTGACCGAATAACATGATTAATGTTTTGAAACATGGCACTAAATAATTTACAACTTTAGGAATTTTAATTTAATCTTATAACTCTCAGAAGGTTGTAGTTATGCGTGACGTGTTCACATAGTTTAATGAGCACATCCTGGTTGTGGTAATTTGTTTCTTGAATGGCTAACATGTAACCTAACTGAAACATCTCTCGAAACAAATGTAGTTATCCACTGTGGTCATCCAAATTGTCCTTCGAATGTCGCCAGTGGGATCTGATATTAGGCCACTCTTTTGACCAAAGGAAACCTTAGGCCAGCCGTACGACGCATTAAGAGTAAGCATTATGGATTACATTTTTGTATATACATAGGTATAACGTTGAAAATTGAGTCCACTGTTTTCGCGGGACAGAAATTTGAGCTACCATCTTATTGTTCTTTCCGCACAGCAACCACTTACGACAAACAAATAGCGGAGTTTAACAAACCGATGAAACTTATCTTGCCGAATGAAGAAAGCCTGATGCGAAACAAGACGTGGATAGGCAAGTTTGTCCGCTAAACTGAGAATGTTTTTCTTCATATTAATTTATGAAATCCTACGTGACTAATAACTTAGGATTATCGACTTTGAGGTTGGTTGACGTATAGATTCCTGTTCCCGTTTATAAGAGCATTTCCAGTTCCTTGATTCTGATGTTATTATCCTTATCGAACTTAGCCCCTATTTAGTCTCTTTGCTGTACAGTGGATTTGTGCACATTCCACGTATCGTACGCATACGTATGAATTTCTGCGTGTAGTGTAATACGACCAGCAGCCATCGAAAGGGTGGTTTATTTGAGTGAAAGACTACCCGTTGCTTAAAACTACATTAAATCACTGCACAATAAGGTAGGAATCTCCCAAATCTTTCAGTAATTAAACAGTCTCCTCAGCCTCATGCTCTATTAAGTTTTTGTCGGTTCCCCATCCGAAACCCACTTGACAATATACGCCGTTTGTCTGAGCCAAAATACATTGATGCAACTAGTTTCAACTATGTGTGATGATGTGCACAAGCGATCAGTACGTTTTTTAGCCATTTTATTGTGTTTTGCAACATTTCTATGTCCGAAACTCGGCTCAAAATAGTTCACAGTCAGCAGCTGTGTAGCACCACGTGTTTCGTACATCATGTTGATTATCATAGAGTACGCACACATGTTCTCACAGAAAAGCAGAACATCAGTTTGATGACAAAGAAACTTGAGATAAGCGACCGGAAATTGGTTAATATTTCATGTTGCTTGTCCAATCTTACCTTTGAATGGAACGAGATTTCCGGCATCTCGGTACTGAGGTGTTCGCCAAGCTTGACCTCTACATTGCAAACGTTTTATCGTTAAACGAGGGAAATCATCAGTGCGTAAGTATTTGCTGCATATATGAGTGGCCGAAATTCACGCTGGACACCTAGAACAAACTAAACGTTTGGTTTTAATCTGTTACACATAAGCGTATTCAGTTGATCACCGCTAAAAATATACAAAAACCTCTCATTTTCAACGGATTTTGCATGTGGTGTTAAAAGACACGAGTGAACGCCAAACTACCAGCATCCAGGTACCCACAGTTAAAGATTCCCCGTGAAAAAGAACTTTTGTTTTTATGCAGAAATGTGTAATAACTGGCAAAATAACTTTTGCCGTGCAAACTATGTCTCTACAACTGACCACTGACTTTGAAAGATTGGCGATCAGAAAACGCAAATTACTGTTCCGTTGATAACCCCGTTTTTGTGTTGGGGCCAAATATTCAAATAACACACCTTTTTATAAATACCAGAGTGAATTGTTTGTGAAATCCTGCCAGGGCAATCGATCCCCTGAATCATTTGGTGGTTTCCATATGAGACAGTGAGACGGGTGGGTAACAGAGTCCAAATGTGAAAGTTCCGAGCTCCTGGTGTGGCTTCGTAGCTCAGCTGTTAGAGCGCTTGTTGCGTTGAGGCATGCTGTGTCTGTCGCTGGTTTGAATCCAGACAAAGCCCTGACTTTTCACAGTTGGGTCTCATCTAAAATCATAAACCTGTCACACTACTCAATAGTAATACAAATACCAAAGTAAAGCTGCCAGTGAATGTTTAGTCAAAGTGCATGTCTTCGATAAGGAAACAATAGTTGTTTTTCACCTTCCAACTTGGCTCTCACTTTGTCGAAATTTATAACAAAACGATGACCTTGCGACGACTTTACTGGAGCACTGGTGTTTAGAATAACAGTACTGTTATTCTCCTCAAGAAATGTTTGTTTGATAGAGACGGAAGCAGTGGTAACCATGTTAAAGTCTCGTCTAAGTTATTACTTTGTTCATCAGTGCGATAACAACTTAGAATTACTGTTTCAACCTGATCGTAAAGTTAAATATCAGTTAGTTTTTATGAAAACGAATTGTGAGAAAAACTGGAATTTGTCTGAATTCAAACCTTGGCAAGCGCCCAGCTGTCAGAGATACTGAATCTTGTCTAATTTCCGAAGTTTGCGTTTGTAATGCAACTATCAGTAAGCTCAAGGAAAATGCTTCTCACTATTGAAAATATGACACTTTGGGGGCAAAGACTCACCGGCAATTAGTAGGAGACAGCACATAAAAGGATATTTTCGGAATTTATTTGTGAAGTGCCAGTGAAATCCGGGACAATTAAAGCGCTTTAATTCATATATGACTTTGAAGGTTTGATTTGTAATTTTGGCTGGAAATTGTTTGAGGTTATTTGAAGATATGTATCAACTCTCAGCATTGAAGTTAAAATCTCCCCAGACAAATTCATACGAAAATCTGGCAGTTCATTTGCAACGCATCGTGGCAATTTTAATATTCGTGTATTATTGACTGATACAAGTAAGACAATGGGTAATGCACATGCAATATTTACTTTGAACCACTTGTTTTAGTAAACTTAAACATTTCGGTTTCTTCAAACACGCTGTGGGACTATTATGAGGTATTAAAGTACCTGCAATAAATGCGGATACCGAGCCGATGCAGTACAGCTGACATGAAATCCCTTGCTTTCACCTTGAACCCCAACATCTTTTGAACAAGGGTTGACTACTTCATCGCTGTCAGATTAGTACGATGGTTGCCACGTCAAAGTAATGTGTGAACGAGAATTGTTTTATCATTATGAACGTTTGACCGAATCAAACAGGTAAATTTAGCCACTTCCATCTTGTCACCATTGTTTGTAAATCATCCATGTGCATTTGCAACTGTGAGTACTTCAAAACCTCATCGTCCGCGGTGACCACTATGTTCAATAGATCCACTAGTTTTCCGGATGAGATTAAAGACAATATCAGCCAGATCTCCCCATTTTCTTGGTATGGGTTTTTCTTCTCTACAGTTATCTACCTGGAAGGTATTCTGACCAGAATGGGATCAACTGTTACTTGGTCAGAAGAAATGCTTGACCAATCATCACATGCACACAAAGCAGCCGTTTGTGATGTAAAAAATTGGGTAAGTACACAAGTCTTTATGAATCTGACAGGCGATCTTTGTTGGTTGAATTAGACCGCGTTTCATGGTCGTCTCGATATTTTACGCGGACATCTGCTTTAGTGCCATCGTTACCACTCCTAAATGTTGTTTGACGGAATGACCAAATCAGGTACGCCGAACCATTTCTTTAGTGACCGTCGTTTAATTTTCCGTCGTGCGTTATATCACGTTCATCATCTACACATCATTGTGCTAGCTGTAGAGCTTGATGCGACCATGAGTGAGCAAATAGAACGATGATAAGAGGCACATTCTAGCCCTTAGATGAAAACCCAGAGAATTTGTAACTCAAGAACGATCACCTGAAGGTCTAACGTCCGCTGTTTGACCGTTTACCAATAGAAACAGCGTCGCGATTCTTGTAAAGCTGTCCAAATGGTAGAGGGTAATCAGTATGTTAAATCATAATGGATCTAAGTGTACCGTTGATGAAGACAGCCGAAAGAATGTCCCATCTGCAACGTCGCTGTTACCGAAAATGCTTTGTCTGGCCAACAGTTACCTGCCTTCAATGTTAAGCGTTGCTACCAGTTAAAACACACCCGCGAGTGATGTGTACATGGGGAAGGAAATCTTGAGATGATACATTTTAGTGAACTGGAGGCAAATGGACGTCAAGCTGCTAACTAATAGTGATTCATTTTGAACACACAGGATTGAAAAAAGAAATTTCTGGATATCCTCGTGTGTGGCGCTAAAACAACACAGTATGTATTGAGAAATGTCTACACTATTTGAAGCGCACTGTCATAAGATGAGGACCTCTATTTTTTCTATAGGTAATCAATCCCTATAAACCGTTTATTCAGATTGTTTGGGCCTCACTGACACAGACCTGGGAATATATTAAAACAGTTGCGCAAGAGATAAGTTTTGATAGTGAGCTGTATCAGCAATTAACAGAGGTGAGATAAGAATGTGTGAAGTAAAATCGATATGAGTATATCAAGTAAAGATTACCAATTCAGAATCACTTGCTGATTATTAATCAAAAACGTGAGACTAGTTGTGAACAACATTTGAAGCTCATCCGCAAATTAACCTTCACTGGAGCTGACAACCTATTTCTATGTGAGATATGGTGAAAAATATGTTATATTTGATTATTGGACGCATTTTGCATTGACCGCAGATAGGCGCGTTGTTCCAGACATGGCTTCAGAAAGAAACGTCTGTGTCAACAACTTGACGAGGGTCACGTAGGCAAAAATCCAAGTCGCAGTTTCAAAGATAATTCCGAGAAAGTAGAATGCTGTTCACACTATCTCTGCATGCAAAACGGTGAACAGTAACGCCTTTAAGCAGATGGTTCAACATTATTTGGATGTAGGATTAGACGACGTCCGATGTACGATATGTCTTTAGGCAAACTGCCATCTACTTCATGTAAACAACAAGGGTCATATCGTACAACAGCTAAAATGTAATGATTAATGTATGTGGTTTCGTTAAAGTCAAGATATTAACCATTAATAAAAGTTCACGAATCTGGATTGTTGTTTACTTTGAAAACAAAATATTTATCACTCAGCTATTTCCGATAAAAAAATTTGGGAAACCTAGCGTGAACGACTGCATGCTAACCGTGTGACTTCAGACGATAAAGTATAGATGGTTGGGTAAAACTGTGCCGTCAAAACAACCTCGTGATTAGCGTGCATACTACCTTGTTGTGTGTGTAACTAGTTCTCCGATAAACAACATAACTGATCAGCATTTTGACAAAAACTGGCTGTCAATACAGATGTTTGTTTCTGACTTGGAATGTCTTGCGCTACCAAAAATGAGCGTCATAGTCTTCTCTCAGGAAACTCAGTACCTATTGTGCATTCTACTGCAAATAAACTACTTATTTCTGATAGATTAACCAAAATTATATGTATGTGCCGATAACGGAAACGGTGTCAAACGCCTAGTGAACCACAAAAATGTCAAGGTTACTTTCTAAGTGATTGTTACAATGGGTAGAGTGCGAGACAGCCGACCATATCCTCATGTATTTTGTAACTTCTGACCACAATACGCTGTCCGTTTATGAAAATTTCGGAAATGAAACAACATAAATGTTACAGCTTCTTGTATTCGCCGTTTGAACTACCCCGGTTCCGAAGTGCTAGACAAACCTGCTTTAAAAATTTTGGCGAAGGATTTCATTGCTGAGAAGGTCAGGAAAGAAAACAATTATATACGGTTATTTGTAGCAATCGTCAGTTAGTAAATGTCTACGCATGTAATGAACTTTAATGCCTTACTTTTCTACTGTTGGTAACAACAGAACGAACATTTTTGAGATTTGTCTTACAACCACCAATTGATACAAGTTATCCAACTTGTCATACTAAAGACCACTAATCTCTACGTAACACATATTAGTTATTCCTTAAGATACATCTCCTGGTATGAGTATCTTCGTCTGCGTGTCGGTTCATATACAGAGAACAAATGAACATATAACTAAAAATTTGGGTGGGCAAATCGTCTCTGACTTCTATTTTAATGTGCACAAACATATGAGGTCACCGTGTGTCTAGAACCTAAAGAACATCAGCAGAGATTGACTGACGAAACCAAATATAATTCGGTTGTCTTCGGAATGAAACCTTGATATCACTGCCGGTTTGTGACTTTACTAGTAGTCAGATCGTCGAATTCACCCATGTGTCTATACATTTGTCATCTTTGTCATGCTTTCCTAATTCGTACTTATATTAGTGTCAGTTAATGTCACTTTACCCCGTAGGCCGTCTCAACGCTTTTGTGCATGCATTGTGTCAGTGGAGGCAATCCAAAATGTGTTAGAGTGGTGTATTGATCTTGCTATTAAAAGCGTGTTAAGATAAGTAAATATAAAAACTATATCAAATGAGATCAAACTTGAGTAGGACGCTTCTACGTTCTTGTACACAGCAGCCGGTGTGGATTAACTACAAGCAGAAGATGTAATTACAGTTGACAGAATAGTAAGTTCAAAAATTAACAGTCACTGATCCAAGTTCAAAACGAAGAATTAACGAATAAAGTTTCAGTAAAGTATTACAAACGTATTTGCACCGTTTACGGGAAGACACAATAAACAACAACATTTGGCGCTGTATAGAAACATTTGAGAAAGCGAGAGACAAATTGAATTTATCTCGTACTCTCTAGTGGATGCTCAACCTCTATGATGTTTCTTTGTTCAAACATATTGTGAGACTTATTCATGAATTCAGGCTTAGCTTATGTTTCCTCTTCTGCTTACTGAGGTAATATAGGCGCATTTCCGACAATCGCCAGTTTTGCGCCGTCGCACCGCGACACTCTTCAACAAGAAACTTGTTGAAATCCGCCTTAGTTTTTCATGTACTCAAGAGTAATTACACGTAGTTTTTATTAATTGATGTTCCAACTGTTGTTTTTTCATTGTCATAAATTTTGTCCAGTTGTACACGAAAATAAAGCAGCTGCAGATTGAGGCCATGTACTCTTCGATCCAAACAATCATCCTGAAAGAACAGTCTTCCATGGTTAGAGCAGAAGCACATGTAGTGTTCTTGCCGGGTCTGGTCAGATCCACGTTCGGTCTAGTCGATGAAGACAAGAACAAGGATTTGCTTAGCACTTTCAGAGAGATGTTTGAAGACAAATTTCCGACACGACAGTCGTTTGGTATACAGAACGTCACCGTTAACAGTGAGTTTTGTTCGCTGCTTAAGCATTAACACTTTTGGGGAAGGTAAAGTGTGATGCTCAGAACTAGGGACTTCGGATAGCCCTAGAAATCCTATTTGAATTGAAACCTCCCACGCAAGTAATAAGTCATGGATTGAGACACCGAATTTATTGATGTGCAACAGTATTGGAAAAATCATAGCCTGTCATTGGATGATCTCATTAGCACATACAACACCACAAACTGTATGTTAATTGGTGGAATACGGAACAGATGAATTGACGAATAACGGAAAGCACAACACTAAGACCGTTCGTCCAATCCTGATGTTGTATCATTAACGCGATATTTGGATTGGGCATCTGTCAGATCTTCTGTTGTGTCGGGGTTTGGATAATCGGTGAATCGAGATTTCCATCACAGAAAGTTTGACTCAAAGAGAGATTTTTCATAACATACTTCTAAACTCGTTCTGAAGGGCGGAACTTTATTGGTGAAATAGTTACCTCAATTTCGGTTTCTCTATTGATCAAATTTTTGCTAGAGGTAGTTATGAACCATCACACTGTTGGGCAGGTCTTAGCATGCAGAATACGCAACAACTTGCGGCTTGCAACGTTCCGTTGAAAAGAAGTTATAGAGCTCCTGTTAATTAAAACGGATTCCAATAAACTGATTCCTGGTATTTTTGATACTTAAGTTGTAAGATGAACGACTCAAACTTTATACCTCAATACAAAATGATGTTCACGTAAACAGTTTCCAGGGGAATATTTGCACACCGGGCAGCCAGTGGTTAACGTATGGACCGTACTGAACATTAGAGTGGTGTTCGGGGGTATTAGTAACCCGTTGCGTCTAACCGAGTTGCTTCGGCGTTTCAACTGCCCTGTTTTGTACATTGGATGCGTCAGTGTGGCGAAAAGGCCAGTCAGGAAAGAGGAGTGATTTGGAAGTATTCATCACAATGCAACTATATCCTGACCAACTGGAAGTTGCTATAACCAGTATAAACTGGCCACCTGATCAGTCACACTAGTGCATTCCAAAACAACATAGTGCGGTTTTTAGCGTGAAAAAGAGTGATGAAATAGTGGCGTGTGAAAAAATTAGACGTTAGGTTTAATTCGTGACACGTTTCCGATGCAGTGAACATTGTAGACTTTCACCTGGAATTTTTACATTCGGACACCTCAGTTCATTGGGGAACCTGAATCTTACTCGTGAGATCATAGGTCTGGACTTCAGAGGTGAAACGTACATTGTGCCCACTGTCAGATCCCTAATCAATGACCGGTTCTGTCTACTTGCGGGAACGTGGATTTAATCTCAAATTGCCGAAAGCAGATGCGTAGGCATTAAGGATAACTTCTGATGAGAGTAGAATTCAGATTTGTTTAATTATTTTCAGAGACCTTGGTTGGGACGTTGATCTAAATGGAAGTGCACTAACCAAATCTCATTGACGTATAATTTACGTAAGCATCATTTGCCCGGCCCATAAATTATGCTTCTCAATGGAACAAACACATATATACTTCGTGCAACGTTCAGTACAAAGAGCACTTTATAATACACAGTCAAACAAATGGGCATTCTAACGGATTTTAAATTGAAATATACTGAACAACGCTTTCTAGAAGGCAGTTCGTTAAACCTAAAACTTGATAATCAATCTTCCATCTGGTGATTCCCACTGTTTGTCTACATCCTCTGAAAGATTTCCGCTGGGATGTGTGCACTACTGCACAGAGATCGTGCAGTACGACCAGTAGAGAATTCACATAAGCACCTTGATGCAATTAAACACCAGAGCAAATTTATGGACTAGCGGAAGAATATTAATCTTTGCTATCGTGTAGCTAAAACTTTCTAAATGATCTACGGACGAATTCAAACGTGCATATGCATGTTTATTTGCAAACTTTTAATAGTACACAGGCGGTAACAGATATACTGATTGGGTGAATAAACAAACTGCAATTCACTGTGGATGAACGGCAGAAACATGCTGTTAGTTAAACGACCTTTCTAGAACTTCCTCCAATGAATTCAGCGTATCCATTATGACAAATGTTTCCTTGGACTAATTGCCAGTGCTGGTTATTAAAATAATCACCGTACACCAAACACAACCTAGCTGTGTGGGCACATATATCGATACATATCTGCTGAGCTGTGAGATGACCATGTGAAGGTGCCTGCTGCAAAATTGACTCACATTGATGAAGTCGGTTTCTAGTAACATACAGCTTCAATACTTTGATGTACTGTTTCCCTTACCCCTTCATTTACTGAAACATTAGCTAGCATACGTAAGTCAAGAGAAGGGAACCACGCTATATGATAACACTGTGCAAATGCTGATTCATTTTCTATGTGAACAGAAATGGAGCTATTAGAGGAACTGGATTCACGTGAGTCCCGTGGTAATTGCTTAATTTTTTCTCAGAACGTCCACTCGTAAAAATGTGTTTAATCCAACTATACTTTTGTGTAGCATTTTGTTTTACTGGACTTGTAACTGTTGAACAAACGAGATACTGCAAGTGGATCTTGACATGTTTTGTGTGAAATCACTTCTGCGCAGTTTGTTTGGCAAACACAGTTAGCGTTCTCTGTTTACGGCGAGAAATATTCAGGGCAGCCTAACCATACGTCCTAGACACCTTTACTTTCAAGTACCTGGTATAATTTTCGTAGCTTGTGAAAATGCTGTGTTAGGTGGAAGCATTCAGAACACCACGGAAAGTAGTGTTCAGTAATTTTGAAATGGCGCCAATAACTCACGTTGGAGTTATTATTCTAAAAGTTACCCACGTTTCGTTTTACAAGTTACCTGGTTACGCTCGTTCGTGGTAGTAATCTGGTAAGAACGATAGTTGTTTGCAATACGGTAGCTTTTCATCCCATTTATTCAAATAAAATCAGCTTCATTTCTGTATCCTTTGCTTGTTGCCGCACACTTGACGGAATGAGTAACAGTGATTCAGGAGACCACGAGGTTTGTTTCAAAAACGTTTTCAGAGTAATGGGTTTAGTTACACAATAGAGCAAGTAAAAATCAAGAAGCTACGTCGGCATTTTTCTCAGCAGAGCTTAACGGGGTTGGGCTTCTATTCGGCTGGAAACAAAAATCTACAACGCGAAAGATAGTAAACAGTCTCAAGCCCCGGAAAACGATAGAATTGCTGTTAAACTGATGAGACAATAAGCGAGTCTGAACAACTCAAGCACTGCCACTATTCTCGTCGATTTGAAGAAGGCAAACAACTCATCTTTCTTTTTTCTGAGAAGTCATTCCACTATCAACTTCCAATATGATGTTGCTAGGCTGTAGAGATGTAAAAACTTTTCAAAAATGTCAAGTGAACACTAGCCGTTTACACGGTCGTTTTACAACGACAAATAAATGCTCTATCCCAATTAACTTCTTCATGATCCTTCATATATAGATCAACATTTGGACGGAAGCCCCGTCAGGTCTCCGTGGTGGTTCCGTTTTCCCAATCAGTCAGAAGAAATTGCGGGTTGGTGAAATTGTATGTCCTATTTGTATGCAACTGGGGCTTTTCTGTTCAATTCCTACTCCTATCATGGATAAGTGAATTCAGCTCATACAACGTTTGTTTCTGTGCATAGTTACTTTGAAAATAAAACACACGATGTTAATCACGCTTATAACAATGAGTAAAGCAATAAGAGTGAATATTGTAAATAACGTACAGTTCTCGTGAACATAAACATACCTTGCTCCTACCATGTGTGCAGCTTGTCGAAGCAAACAACAGAGCCACAGAGTAGACTCGTGTGGATCAGAGTATCAGAGGGCTCTTAATTAAGAGCACTTAGCTATTCTGGACCTAATTGAAAGTGACTGTGCATTTGGGAATAAGGTGGCAGCTTTACTAAACAAAACAGTAACCACCGTAAACCCTTTAACTCCGTCTATAGGACTAATGGAAACTTTGTACAGAATAGTTTACAAACCTGTCATTATTAACAATTTCTGTTAAAAATGGAGAATTACTGCATGCCATGTAATCGAGAGTACGCCGAAAGCAACAGTTCATGTATGCAATTAGCGTCGCGATGTGTAAACGTCGGAATAAAAATGGACATTAACAGTGTAAATTCCGGGTTGAAACTGAATGGTGTACAACGGCAGACGGAACACTGTGTTGGTCAAACACGGTGATCCTCGACAGTGAAAAATTTGTCAAACGTTTGCATATAACTCAACGTTTTCCTCACCTGACTTGCACAATGATTGCGGGAAACTGAATACGTTCTTTGTCACCTAAATTATCGTCAACGAATTACGTAAAGAAGCAACTCTTGGTTTACTTTTCTACTCTGCATATAAATTCATTCTTCATGGCCAAGTTGAGTCACCTCAGACAAGCACTTGGGATGCGAAGACTAGTTTGATCGAAGTTTGAATCACAGAAGACAAAATAACATCAACGTTTATTGTGTTTATCTTTTGACCTTACAAAAAGTGTGTTCATATCCATCATCTCATCACTTACAGACCGTCAACTTGTAAAATGCTGAAGCTCTGAATCTTTTGATGGGTGTATTATCTTTTCTTTGATAGTCGTCTACAGTCGAGTTGCTTTCCGTAAAACGAGCAGCGGTATTCCGTTGTATGTACCTGTGGGATCTATTACTGAACAAACAAATCTAATCACACAGTATGATGTTGAGCTTCTGGTAAGTCCACTCATTCTAATAACGTAATATTGTCAAACCAAATGGTACAATCCTCTCAAGGTTTCTGTTTAAAAATCTTCAAATTTGACTCACCAATATGTGCGTCTAATAGTATAGTACTTCACTGATATTACTAACCCAAATATCGCTTTAAGTAGTTTGAGAAGAGTCTTTGATGCAGCCGAGGTCTCTGAGAGCTTAATGTATGCCAAAACAGGTCCCTTAGTTTTAGCTTTAGAATGTACACTGATCGGAGAACTGAATAAGGCTTGTTGCGGCAGTCCCTGCACAGTGACGACCATGGTATTCCTCCTCAAGCGTCAATAGGCGATCTGATTTGTGTAGTGCAAAACATTTGATTGTACCATATCACAATACGTACAGAGGGTGTTCAGAATAACGTGGAAACATATCTCACTCCTCCGCTGTATAGAACAGGCATATAAGATATGTCCGTCATCTTGCTTCCTTCTATTCAATTACACAATATAAAGTGAACCTCGGGTGGTCACTTCAAGTATTTACAGGCGGTCAGTCTACATGGTAAGGCGCATGGCCCAATCCATCTCTATTTCCTATGGTAGCTTTCCGAGCGCTCAGAACAACTGGTGCAATTTTCTAAGCTTCCTCTTAGTACAACGGTAAGACGTGAAAACGGGCGTGGACTGTGTGGTGTTTGTCTTGGAGGAAGTTTAGATTACAGTTTACTTACATTTGCTTTCTTAAGTTTATGGACCAGTACTTCCGAGCGTTGTTCGATAAACTCTCATAGACCCAACCATCTGTCTGTGTGGTTGTGGAGATTTTTAACATCATACTCCTTGATATTTTGCCCAAATAAATAGTGTTCGCTACGATCAAGGGTCGTTACCAACTATGGGTCACAGGTATTAACAAATGAGATTCTCATTCACACGACCCAAATCAGATCAGACTAACAATCGATCATTATCATTGACCGTGAAGATTACTACGTCTGCAGAAGATCAACGAAAGTGGCTGTCTTGACCGTGGACCACTAATCGCTCAGTGTATGTTGACTGGAGGTTCACTGGACGTTTGCCGTAACTATGCAAAACACCTATGCTCGCGAATTGTTACGAGAAAGCTTGAGTAAAGAGACTGATAAAGTACACATTTACCTCTCTGGTGCCATAAAAACAACGAAGAAAATCACTGTGGTATGTAACAAGAAACTCAGACATGTTTAAATGAAGTGTAGACTGCAAAGTGGATGTTATTGAAAATTATCGGGTTGTTAACGTTTGGGCTTGTTATAATCCAGATGGGTAACGTCTTTTTTTAATAAATACAGCGTCTGGACTTTAAACATCATGACGCGTAAAACTTTGACTTCAACGCGTACAGCGAGACTGTAGGGCAACCTTAGACCAGTGTTGTAAATGGTGGGTAGAATTCCTTATGCGTTCAACAACAATAACCCGAAAGTCATCACAGAAGCTCTCAATTCAATTTGAAAGTTATGACCTCCACAACTGAGACCGTGGTAATAATGTTGAGGTGCGGCTTGTCGGTTGATTTACGGTCGTTACTAGTGCGCGCAAATTGGTTTGATATACCTTGTTGGCAAACTGTGTACAATCAGGAACCATATGCTCTGTCAGAGTGCGCCTTCGGCTCGTAGTCGAATCGAAAATGTATCCGTACGAGGAAGACTAAATATTTGGACGCACAAAAGTCAGTATTACTCAGAATACCAACAAACAAACATAATGATGGATTTATTTCAATGAGAATTCAGTGGAAAGCTATACACCGAAAATATTGATTTGTATTGTCATAAATAAAAAAAATCATCTTTGCTTACTCAAAACCATGATTCCTCGAATTTAAGCGAACGGACGATCTATCTGATGTTCGAACTAATAAGGTAGGAAACGAAGAAAGCTATTCAAAAGGGTGTAAAATATTGAGTTGTAAGACAGTGTGTCGTAAGAATCAAACAAACTGCCTGGATGATGATTTTTAACGAATATTTTTTCGTTGAAATGAATAAAAGGAAACTATCAGTGTTCTAAATTTTTCTGGATGGCGCTGCGTGCAGTCTGTGCCGAACTTTGAAAAATCGGCGCGATAAAACTGAAAGACAGGCTGTTACCTGTTACTTTCAATGGGTATCATCTAAGGCAAGCAAACGAAGCATTTCTGTATTTACATCAGAGTTTCATTGAAGGATAGATTGTTGGACGACGTGTGTTTTGATCGATCTGGTTATGTGCTAACTTCGTGGCTTTGTTTTTGAAGGCAGCATCCAAAGTTGTAATGTCGTCGAGGTGCAAAGTAACTATGACACAGTCGCTATTCCAAAAGCGCCTGCCGATTGTGCACAAAAGGTGGACATTTAGAATTGTGAAACTTTCACGAGGGTTAGTACAACGTGTGGTAGAAGAGAAAATTCATCAGATGTGTTGAATGTGTTAACGAAATCACAGTTCACCTAATGTGACTTTTCAACACTTAACAGGAAAGACTGAAAGAAGACTGTCCAGCCGGAGCGGAATCATGCATCAAACGTACAGGCGGTATGGGCGGTAGATGTACCAGTTGAACCCAGTTAACT
The DNA here is from genome assembly GCA_008508345.1 of Paragonimus westermani. NCBI lineage: Eukaryota > Metazoa > Platyhelminthes > Trematoda > Plagiorchiida > Troglotrematidae > Paragonimus > Paragonimus westermani. Next base: position 155,259 of record QNGE01000874.1, read on the forward strand.
CCCTAATGTCAGTTGATGCAAGTGAGAGTAATCTAAGCAGTTTTGGAGTGGCATTCCCACTTGAGTTGAATTTAGAGCCGAATAAAGTTCACTGCATTGTTTAGAGAAACTCCCCATTGAGAGAGAACATCACAGATTCAAAAACGGTTCAAGCAGTGAACATCAAACCGGCGAAATGTGTCAGATATTGCGGAGTAAAACCACCAAAACCATGCTTGTCTAAGCAGAAGTGGGTGGGAATAGCTGTGATGGACGGAGATGGTCTCAATTTCTAAGGTTATATATATGTATTCTGCTATAAATAATAATTCCATCCATAGACTTGTAAATATTGAGATTTGCCAAATGGAAGTTGTCGTCGTGCCGTGCATCGAAAATTTTAACAAAGTTGCAGGTTCCAAACCTACATCTCAGCAGCTGACCCCGAAATGTAAGATTGGCCGTTTTTAAAAGTGATGCATCTTTTTGCGTCAAAGATGAGGCGAATTTGAGCTGTATAACACTCAGTTCGAATCAGACTGTTTTCTAAATGTCCGAGTTGGTGCATTACTGGTAGACTGAACAAAGTGACACAGTATGCTACAAAACTAAAGTAGTTCTGCAATCTTTATCCGTCCCAAACAATAGTGCATATTCACGGTTACAACAATATTTGGAGCTGCTAGAGACAAACCCAACAATGTTTACAGCAAAAGGGAGAGAGTTAGTGTGGAACAGGTATCAAACTGTTCCAATCAATAAATGTTGAACTGTTATTGACGCTAACAAAGAAAGACGTGTTATTTGTCATGCTGTTCATCAGGATGTCAGTTATTGTTACATATGCACGTTATCATAGTCCCAGTTCTTACACTGACCATAATGCAAGTCTCCAGATGCCCGTGCAGTTTCGCCTCTATCTGTCTCTCTTTATCACAGTTAAACAGTCTGCTTGTCAGCATTGGACTACTTAAACCCCAAGCCAACCCTCATGTTGAACAATTCCACGAGAATTCGACTCACCTGATCGCGTTTGTGAGCATCTACGTTGAAATGTCGCAGTTAGCAGCGATTCTCACCAATACAGTTGCCAACTGGTTAGACCACCTGAATATTTTAATTTCGAACAAGGAAAGAAACTCCGCACACGCCCNGCAGTTAGCAGCGATTCTCACCAATACAGTTGCCAACTGGTTAGACCACCTGAATATTTTAATTTCGAACAAGGAAAGAAACTCCGCACACGCCCGTCAACTGAAGACCGAAATTGTTTGTGAGTTACGGCACTGTAGTCAAGAATGAGTGCATTTCAATACTTCGTGATTCACAGCACCAGAATGCACATCCTTTTTCCACATACTTTGCAAAGTAAACAGTTGTAATTAGGCTAAAGTAAACAGAATCTGTGACTCAGTCTCACAGAAAATACGTTGGTTTCTTTACTAATTTTGAAAAATTACATTTTTCTGAAGCTTTTTGTTTGATTAGAAGAGCCCCAGCTGTAGGTTTTAATTTGAAGTGGAAACGTACATGTGCTTCGGAGTAATAACGTGAACAATGAGTTGATAAGGAACGCTTAGGTTAGTCGGTAAAGCACACGCATTTCAGTTTTGAGCATTTTGGGGAAAATTATATCCACGTCGCTGAATTTTACACCATATTCATTTGAACCCAAGTGAGGTAGTGGTGCATTCAAAGTGAATCATCAAAACGACCGTACATAACCATAAATTAATATCGTAGGCAAAACTTAGTGCATAGCAACGATCTCTGTCGTAGTTATCTAACGTCATACAGTTAATCAGCTTTGATATATAAGCCTTTTGTCGCATATAACTTATTCGGTTTTACAAAACAGGTTTTCAATTCGCATTTATTATGATGAAACTGCTGGGAAGGAGAACGCGAATGCATATGATCAGTATATTTCATGTCTGACGAAATAATTGAGCGGTACCGTTTGAAAACTATGGGATGAAGACTACAAATTCTGTGCACTGTCTAAGGTGTGAGGTAGCCTTGTCGGCGTTATGAAAAGTTTTTTGTCCAGATAATTAAGTGGATTCTTAAATACTGTATGGAGAGCTTATATTCGACTGTCAGAGTAGACATGCAGCTATTTTTGCCCTATTCATCCGCATCTGATGCGAGAAAACTAAATATTGATTTCATATCTTCTGAACTAACACTGTGGATGAATGAGTTCCTTCTGTAGCATGAGCAATGTAACTCCAGCAACTGAAGCAGTTTGGACTACTGGTAGTAATTTTTTGTAAGCAACTCACGGTGTTTCTAATTTCAAACCTCTAAGTTTTTCTCTTAATGGCTCTTAGTTACTACCACTGCGCATAAAATGCTTGGTCTTCCAAAAATTAAAAGTCTTCCTATGAAACGTTGATAATTATAGATGTATTAGTTCCGCCACAGCCTGAACACTTGAGTGAGTCCATCAGTTAAAAATTAGTTTGTTCACCTTAGACAAGTTGCTTTTTTCTACGTAATGGTCATTATGGTTTTGGCTGTAGAAAATTGCCGAGTTCATGGTATATTGACTTGGAACAACACACACGGCTTCAGAACAACTATTAACTTTGACAAAGTAAAGCACTTACACTGTGACAAATTAGACAACGATTAATATGACTTATTCAGCTGGTAGGAAAATGATGATCTGACATTATCACAATTTGGACCGCCATCTTTGAAACCTCCGTATAATGGACAATATTTATCAAAAATGACGCAGTACTCTGTTATCCAACAGGATAGAATACGTACATTGCGAGACGATGCAACCTCATTTTTGCCTACCGATCACGTGACTGAGAAAACAGTCAGTTTTGTGTGGTCAGCGTGAGAACAAAAAAACACTACGCTGCACTGTTTGGTTCTCAACACATGAAGTCTTGGGTGATAGACATTTTCCACTTAGGGGAGAAAGCACAGATTATAACAGAAAACCTGACAATATCTTCTGGTTGAAACTGTTCAGTGTTATTTCCATGGTGTCAATGAGTTATAACATGTTGAACATACTAAATTATATGCTCAAGAGAAAAGCCTGAAATTCGCATTCCAGGATTACTAGTTTCTGGGTTTCGTTCAGAAAGTTAACTAGCCAGCATTTGTCCTACCGTCGCTTTCATTAGCCAGTTCGTTTCCGCTCTATCGACCAGCTTGTTGTGGCAATTGGAACGAGTTTGTGCCACAGAAACAAGAGAAGAGTTGTGTTGATTTTCTAATCGTTGCTGAAAACGCCATTTTTAGAAAAACGATATACGAAATTTGCCAACGGGATAAATAAAGTTCAGTGCAAGTTAAATTCTGACATACGTTATTAGATGAGTGGCGATTGTTCAGGCCAGTGGAATAATGTCTACATATTAAATGTGTGATCCATGTGCTGGTCATTCACCGCATGATCAGATGTTTTCGGACGACCATTCGTTGGAAAAGGTTTAATCTGTAATACATCCGTCTAGACAAAAGCGAACATTTTAATTCTTGCTACTATTATGCAACCGCAGTTTTAACCAGTAGCCTGAAATAAATGTTTTCATACTATAATTTGCGACTGGTAGAGTCAGTTACAAAAGCTGTCAGATTAAAAGCCCGTCAGGAACTGTTGAGGTAATTGTTCACTACATCTCTAGTTGAATTGTGCGAGCATGGAGAAGACCAACCGAATTAACAGTCTCGTGAAAAAACGCGCCCCATATACTTGGAAATGCTAATGAATCCGAATGTAACTGGGTGTTATCAAACATCCATTGTGATCATTGATGGTCGTCGTGACGCCTCATCCCCAAGCACTAGCTTCTTCAGAACAGACTTTGCAATTTTCAATCAACGGATGACAACAGTCCGTGTATTTCTTTTAAAGTAGACAACCACGTTTTTGGCGTATAAGTGCGCGAATATTGTTTCCATGAATTCTTGTTCAGTCTGGATAGATGTCATGAAAATGATAAAGGAAAGCGACGAAATTAACACAATGGATTTTCAGCGTAGTTTCGAGTGTTGAGTATATAATAAGTTGCGAATCATACGATATCTAGTTTGTGGTCATTCATGAATAATCTGTTGAACAGTGGGTTCAAGTGACCATTAGGGACAATCTGGTCAGTCCACGACATGTTTTCACTCCTGTCAATTGCATTTTACTGTTAGGTTTTTTGTCCCGATTATGTTTGCCACACAACATCCCTGTACTGCTTCAACCATTTGTCTGATCACTTTAACAATACAAACCAGGAGCTATCTAACCACTTTATCATACCTGGGCAAACTTGCGTCAAACGTGAATGTTTTACACAATCAAAACTGTTTGACTGTTCAGAATTACTTCAAAAATGTGAACTGCTATATCATATTAAGAGTTTCTGCTCACTTCAGTTAAACATTCATCATTGATGGAAGTCAGACCTTAACCTCGTAGACTTTCGCAATCCGTGTCTACTTCTTACTCTAAGCTCAAAGCACTATATACCATACACATACTGTGTACATCTTAGTTGTCATGATCTGTTTACACTTTCTGTGTCGGATAAGTTGCGAAATCCGCATATTGTCCGCCATGAATAGGAAACAGCCATTAACATGAGTATATTGGGAGAGAAACGACACTTCGTTCCTCTCCAATAGTTTCCCAATATTTGGTAGTTCCTGCAGTTTGTAGCTAACTTTATGGTAAATTGCCGGCTTTTTGACATTGGAGAGGTCAAACGCAACATTTCCTGTAACCATACACCAAGAGTAAAGATAAGGTGATTTGATAAATACTTTGCAAAACTCCTCCGAACTTCGGGAAAGTTTCCAATTTCTGCCTCAAACCGACGGCAACCGTATTTCCAGATAATTGTACAAAACGGCTCAATGGACGTCTTGGAATAGGTTTCTGTGTTCTAGAAATGTTAATTTTGTGATACAACTCACAGTTAATCGTAATTTTAAAACATCTTGTATTAACTAGCATTCAATTCTTCTCTCCCCACTTCGTATACAACAGTGGATCACGCAGTTTGCCTTGGTTTATGCATAAGGTTTATGCACCAAACAAACACTCATTAAAATGCCCACTTGTTTATTGATCATATTCATTCCTCAACCTAACTTGTCTTTTGTTGAGCTGACATAAATCAACCCAATACAAGCGATTCCTTCTTCAGTAATAACACGAACTAAGTGTGCTTCAGCTTGTGACTAATACTCTGCGCGGGTGACAATACTTGGGTAGTTGGAGTAATATCGATTATGCTAAATCAATCGGAGTATCAAAAATAGAACAGGTATGTTTCCGGTGAGGCATACCAGAAAACGTCTTCGATGAAATCGGAAGATTTTTCTTAAGAATTGGTTAACGAGAAATCACCCAATTAGTCTTATTTTCACCCTCCATACGATATGCCTTAATCAACGGAATATATAATGATACACACATTGAACGTAACCCACAACTGTTCATCTAAGCCCCTTTCGGGAAAGGGCGTAAGATTCGAAGCCTGTTTTTGTTAGAATTCATCAGTACTGCACACACCTACCAATACCTTGACTAGAAAGTTTATCACGCTTTCTTCAGATAATAGTGTTGACAACTGCGTCATATTAGGCACGATTAGATCGTTGTACGTGGACGCTCAATCACACTCACTTGTGAGTAATGCTTGGGTTCCAAAGTGAATGTTTCCTGGTTATACTGGTTCTTAACAGGTGTTGCTTCTTCGTATACCTGTTGAGCATGCATGCTCCCGGGGACTTTGACTGGTTTTCCTTGAGACAGTAAGTTGACCTTCTCAGCAAATGTGTCCTGTTTAGTGAAAGTGGCAGTTCTCTTACATCGGACTCGTTGGATAACGTATTTTTCTTCTTACGAGAAGATTTGTGCCGGCAATTGACTTAGTTAACTGAACCTTGCTCTCCAGTAAACCGAAACAATGGATGCAAAACTGTTTTCACCCAGCTGAACCAGTTCATTCACAATCATAACTTTAAGTGCATCCAGGATTATTTATGAATATCCATCAGTAGGCTTCCTAAGAGACATATCACGTCCATCTTCAAATTTTAATGGCGTACCTTGACATCCCATTACCAAATATCGACAGAATGTGATGAGGTTCTAAATTTTGTCCATCCTGAATAAGGTGCGTTAGTAATTATGAGAATTTGGAGTTTTTATCAGTTGAAAGTCGAACTAGTAGCAATGTTTCGATGTTTCAGCACAATAATTAACAAAACACCAAACAATTAACCCTGAAGGAGTATCTATCGATGCCTGTCGTATTTCTGTAAAGTTACTGATAGTCAGAATCGAATGTTATTCGGCCTTCAAACAACTATGGACAGCATATTCTGACGGTTTGTGTAGTTAACTGGTTTCAGCTAGCTGCATTTGAAGGACGAATTTTGATTTAGTTCCCATTCATTCAGCGATGCAATTCTTGTCATACCTGAGGAAGAAACAGTCTTGTTCGGTTGATCACCTGCTTGCTATCTGAGACAGTTTCCTGCAACCATGACCTGCCTAAAACACAACATGTTGGGCTTATTTGTTTAAACGTGCTGCCACAGGGGCAGGATTGTGATCATTTCAGGCAATTTTATATATTCAAACAGGTCCTGAACAGTAAGAATTGCCACAAGTATTTGTTTATGACGCTCAGTACCTAAACTCTGGTAATCTCGCTAGATTTTATGTAGTTTTCTGTAAAAGGGTGATTGTTATGCATAACAGGCATTAGACTCAACGGGTTACCAGCCTGCATTAGAAAGTAGACTACCAATGTTGAGAACAAAAACTCGTAATAAGGAATATTCGGTTGTATATATCAGTTTCTCCCACAAATTCAAAGGTATGCTGATTGTCTGGTTCCCATTCCAATATTCGTGGGACAAAATCTATTATACATGCAAGATTACTCTCAACTTCAGAGCTAAGGATAACAGGAGAACTGCGCGTCCACAGTGAACCAATTTCTTGGTCAGAATTTACCAACCAGGATTATTTAAATGAAGTTTCCGAACCTCTACTCCATGAGGTCAGTTTAAAAACCAAAGCGTTTTGTTAATCTTTCAGTCAACTGTATAATCCAGCGCGTAAAAAACATCCAAACACAATATTTTTCTTAGGTTATGTATGCAAGTTTAGAACTGGTGAAAATTTGAGTAGCACTTGGTTCGTATTTAATTCCAAAGTAACGCAAAGTTTTTCATCATGCTGACACTGTTGTTTTGGTTTGCCGACACAACCTTGTACGGAAAATTATTAAAAATTAGTCAAGCAATTAAAAAAATCCATAGTTCGGTAGTATTGCAATCATTGGGACGTAACAATGAACAGGTTCATATTACACATTTATGAAAATTTCATGATTATTGATTGTCACAAGGGAGTTCACTGGGAACACATTCAGAATGGCAATTGACGAAGTGTTTCAAAAAACTAACGAAGGTTAATCAGCAACCGTCAGTCTGCGAGCAACATGAGGAATCGAAAGATGAACAACTGTGTGGTATTTCTGCAGTAAGCACAAAATGAAGGCTGATTCTGGCAATACACAACGCCTTTGAAGAATATAGTTTAAAATTACGGGAACGGAACGTATCTTTGTGCTGTGATTAGCATGTTTTATATGAAGAACCCCGTGCCCTACTGGTGTCATTCACTTGTGAACTGGAGTTACTTGATGCTAACATGGCACTTTAGACACAGATAGTCTTAGCTTGATTGATACCCACGTAAAAATGTTTTTCAGTCTGCTTGCAACAAAACTGGTATTTATCAGTCTGAATAAGGAAGCGCTTAAATTACAAATGACTCGATCTCCCATTTTGAGATGAACACTTCCGGCTGTTTGGAAAACGGGTAATTGACAACGAGAACTGAGTTTGCTCCACCACACAGAAGGTGTAAATAGAGCAGTTCATCTAAACATCACTTCCCCAACAGACTAGAATAACGAGTCGAGCCAGCACGTCATTCTAATCAAATTTGCACTCACTTAAGCTGTACATGTGTGTACTTCCCGATTGAACCGCTTGAAATCATCGTCCCAGTATTTCGGCCAATACAGTTCACCACTAAAATAGGCCATCAAAAATCAACTCAGGTAAATGTATCAATGAGAAATGTTTACGAATACGTCCGATATTGTGGTGTTTTATTCATCAAAGCATGGATGGCATGAAACTACATTCACGAACGAAACGGATTCGCAAAGCAGTGGAAGGTTGTAAGCGACAATCTTTTTAATGAACCTAGTACGTCTTGCTGGTTCCTAGTTTGGTCGCATCGTTTGTGGACTATGATTTTGCGTTATATAGCTATTTACACCAGTAATCACTTTTATGTTTACAACAGAGTGTTAACCATTTAAGTAACTTGTCACAAGGTTTATTCTAAGCAATATTATTCAGTTAGACTTCGAATTGAAATGCTCGGAATCCCCGTTTTGTGTCGAATACACGTTTACGGGACAGTCGTTGTTTGGTGTTCAGATGCGGTGAATGGATTGACGATCGATCTACCAGATAGCTCGTAACGTGTGTTTTATTTTCCAATGAACTGCTTAAACTTCACTTAATCGAGATTAAGAGACCAAGCACTGTCAGCGAAATGCTCCAAAAGCAGCGCTTGGGATCGACCAGAACAGAACTAATATGAACTGTTAATTTAAGTGTACATATTTGGCATTTCAGTTGATTAATTTTTATAAAAAATATCCATAGATACCTTAAACAAACACCACTAAAAACGCCCGGCAGCTCTAATGTTCACTACAAAAGCAATGCAACAGAGATGTACACAGTTTCAGAATAATGATACTGATTTATCACCTTGTTTTTCAGTTTCGCTTGGTTGCCGAGTCTTACGAGACAATGGATGTCCAGTTAGAAATTGCTTACGCTGAACCCTGGAAGAATATCACCAGAGTGCACATAATCATGACTTTTGCACAAGACAGTCTGGGTACGGTGGTACAACGTTGGGAACGTCATCCAGTATTCCAAGATAAATGGAAATTGATGGAGTGCAAAGGTGTGTGCTTGAGAAGGGTGGACTTTGAATGTAAGTTTTTTGTTGTTGTTTCCCTATTCCGATGACACAAGCCTCTGAAGATTACTAAAGCGTCTAGAAGATAGGGCGAATTTATGATACGATTTGAACTGCCCAAACCAATGGCCTGTAAGAAATAACTTGCCGTTCAGTATCAACAACTGTAAAATCACGCAGGTGCACCATTAAAATTGTACTGACAGTTACGTCGACGGCACAAAGTCGCTTGGACAAGCATGCGGACAAGACACCGCAACCATAGCAGTAGACGGCTTGGATTTGCTTTCAAATTGTGTTACCACGGCTACATAAGCAATGAGCACTGAACCTGCTGAGGAAAATCGGTGAAACCAGCCACCTCGAAATGTTTCCCGCCATGTTCACTTCATTACGTCACCCACAATTGGGAACGAACGCATGGGCCTGTCCACAGACGAACCACTAGAAAAATTATGAGGATGGACAAAGTGCTAACCCGGCAAGTCTGCCAGAATTAAATCAATCCCCAATGGATTAAGGACACCTCAGGGGAAATCTAATTCTTGATTAAAAATTATTCCACATCTCGAGTATTTTACTGAGACACCTCATCCTACCAAATAAAGGTGAATTTTCAAGGAGCCACTTTCTAAAGCCGGATTTTTGGAACAAGAAGATTGTTTTGTAGACATAACTGCATCATGTTTCTAGTCTGCTTACGTTTTGAACGTTTGATTGAACTCTGTGTTCCACTCTAGGTTGATTAAAAGTTTCAACACATTACCCGATCGGCAATACAAGTTTCCTAACCGCTATACCAGCTGAGTTCCATATGTCATTTGTTGCGCATGTTTGAATGAATGTTCTTCCAGTGTTCAACGCTTAGACGATTACAGCTGACAGCTGCACTAAAGTTTCTTTCGTTCATTTCAACTTATTTTTTGCACCTGTAAATCGGCCAACAGCATGATAGGAAGTCAAATACATCAATCCTTTACTGTATTGTAACAGGCTATACGACCGTGAAATAAAATTGGAAAGATCGTGGTCGTTGGCTCTATAACATCGGCATACGGTTCCCCGAGTGAATAAGAACTATCCTTGGTGTTTTAATGTTTGCAATGTTTCTTAGTGCCCGCTTGATTTCCTACTTAATATTCCAATGTCAAACGCTACAGTACGTGATTACCAACACTGACAAAATGATGGGAAATAGTTCACCCAATAAATGGTTGTGCCAATTAGTATTGCCTATATTTAGATGCTTCTGTTTATGGAGTTTAGCCGAAAAAAGGATTATCAAATAAACTTGGACATTAGATGAACTCAAATTAAAACGGTTTGTTTTGATTTGGTATAAATAACTAATAAGCCCTGTAACTTTCATCAGTTCAGATAGACATTAACTTTTCCCCCAAAATAACAGGCATTTTACTGATTTAATTTTAGTATACTTTCCAAAACAAAACAGTGAGTAGTAATAGGTAGTTTTTGGAATGTGATGTTCACGAACAAATCATAGTTTCATATATATATCATAATAACGTTGTATAGGACTATTTATGAAGCAGTATTTGACCACGATTAACTAGAAAAGCAATTAACACAATGACTTGCCTTTCTGTGAAGTCAAGTAAGAGGAATAAATTATCCAGTTAGCCTAACAGAAAGTCTAACAATTTTATTCAACTTCAATACGAGTCTCGCTTATCTTAGTAGACTAGGCGATTCGCATGGTCAAACTGTTCCTGTGAAAAAGATATTCAGAGAGCAAGTTTTCTTTTTGCCGCCTAGAGCTAGGTTCATCAGTCATCCTTATTAGATTTGTTTTTTCATATAACGTAAACTCACTCACTCTTCCCATTAGACTTGGCCGTGCCTGCTCAGTATGCAGATATTTCACTGTCGTCTTTGACTTCATTTTACACTTTGAAGAGCACATTCTTACAATGTGCACTGCCCTTGTCAAAACAGCAAGAAAATGGTGACCACCGGCCAACAAACTTTTATGAAGGATAACTCAAGAATTAATTCCGAATGATCTGTTTCTGGATTCCTTCTACGTAAAACTGTTACCATCAGTATGCACGTGATGTTTCACACATCACTGGTGAAACCTTGCTGATAATCGCGTTTTTGTGCTAGCTAATGATAACGCGTGAAGCAACAAACCAGTTTGTCTGTCACATGAAAACTGTAAAACGCGTCCGTCTGTTATATAAAAAGATTAGTAATAAATAAATGATGTATTCTTGATAATGGTAAACAAGGCCAGGTGCAATGAACTTGCCGGAAAATGAAGTTACTGAAGACAACACTATGGGATAGTTCCCCCCTCAACCAATCAGCTGTGCCTGTGACGAAAGCATAAACAGTGTATCATGAAATGACAATAATCCTAAGCTTTTGCGACTCAGAAAAAGATGCGTTATGTAACAGGCACCTACAATGACAACGGATCGTTTACCAGATACCCTACACAGGCAGTGGTCAGACCACTTATTTCACCAAACATTTTCTGTAGATATTCGTTAAACTTTTCACAATCTTCCGATTTATTTATTACTATTCGTAAGTTGGTTGAGCACTGAAACGTGTTTCGTGCATATAACCTTATGCACCCTACACAGTGTTTTAGTTACACAATGTCAGACTGTGTTGAAAAAAAATCCTAATCTCCGGTCGCCTCCGACCAGCAGTGCAAACAGACTGACCCTTATTTTTTGTAGTTTCAGCCCGTGTAGCAGTATGAGCTAATCGGTTCTTGGTCATCACTGTAGCCACTGAGTTGTCAGAGTGGAACTCCAGTAAAAGTTCATTCTACCATATGCGATAATAAACATAAATTACAAAAGAACTATCAAGATATACACATCAATTTTGTAGCGCATACATCGATCGGGAAAAATGGACCTTGGAGTACGGTATTGAAAAAAGAGGATTCATCCCATGAATGGGGTAAATTTGGTTTTTACAAATGCATTTCATTATTCTCTTCCAGTGTGCACTTGAGGAATCCTAACTGAGCTGCTCCCCTCAAGCTGATTTTTCTGAAGTTATTGATCCAGATGGCTAAGTAGGTCAAACAGCAAATCGGTCCTCAGTTAGTTTAGCAACACCAGCTGCAAAGGCAACGGTTGGCCTAATCTTCTGCAATAAAATCAGCTTACATGAAAAAAAACACACTAATCCGGTTGCGCATGACAGTGTATTGTTTGACCTGCAAATCAATATGACAATGATCACTATTACTTCTCAGACCAATCTGACAGACACCGGCACCATTCATGTCCTTAACCGTGGATATCCGTCAGGTCGCTAACTTTGATGATCGATCACGTTGATAATTGGAATGATGCCAAAGTTGCATTTGACTCGGAACAGAGTCACCACTGCGCAGCGCAGCATTTTATTACAAACACTGCTCGTTCTCTTCACTGAGTCTGGGCATACTGGCGGAATTCCAGGCTCACACACATCCATGAATTTCGTAAACAAACTAAGCTCAATCTACGGTATAAAACGGATAGTTCTATTTTGTCAATTTGGACAGCGTAGGTACGATAGAACATGTCAATGTTGACTCCGTTGCTCTTTACATCCTGGCTCATAAACTGCTTGCATCCCAAGTCTACACTACGTCAACCGGGGACGATACGTTTGTTGGGTCTTTCCACATACAAGTGTGGACATTATCACCTAAGCATTTTCAAAAGCGATATAGATCGCTGCACAAAAGACATAAAGACTGCAAACACATAGAGAACCCACTGTTAAAATAAGTCACTCTCGCGTCACACTAAGTTTGTTGTTGTTATTTCGACAAGCCGGCTCAATCTAATTTGATCTACGTTAAAAAAATTCTAAGGCATTGCTACATGTTCTGATAAGATTGTTCTTGTATGTGTCGATCAATCAGAGCTGAAGTGCAGATCGTATTTCGAGCACCTGTCAAACGCTACTCTCATTTCTGTTCCGACTGAATCGGAGAAATGTTAAACTGTTATGACCACGATCACATTTAATATCATGACTCCTCAAACGAACAGCTGCAGGCTACCAGTCAAATCAGAGACTGCTTAGGATTTCGGTGGTACTGAACACAGCAGCAGCCCCCTATAGCACACATATAGATTGAACATGAACATGTAGTGTGTAAAACGGCATTCTTTACCTTGTGCGGTGGTCGAAATGTGTTATTTTGTTTATAACACTTATTAATACAAGATTTGGATCAAAGAATCCGTTACACAATAGTGGCAGGGAGATAAAGCAATTTCAGGGTGATGTTCAATGAAGATAGACTCTAACAAAGACAAGCACCAGGTGGTTTAAACTCTGCAAGCCATTATTTTTGCAGGAAGTCGTACAATCTAACCCCTATAACTTTACCTGAAAGCAGTCAAACTTATTTCTTGTTAAACTGTATTATAATTTGTATACATTTCGCCGAGAGTAATTCGGAAGAAACGCCCACAATATGTCATTTGTGACTGTTGTGCCTATATGCATATATCACCTGCCCTCAGAAATGAGCATTCGAATAGAAGAGTTCAGGTTAACTATTCCATGACATGTTCGAAGAGTAGGTTTTTAGTTGCGTGTGATTTCTATAAATGTGTGTTCAGTGAATAGCACTGCGATTTGTTTGTAATCAGCGTGCATTTTTAAGCAAGTGAGTCTACCAGCTAGAGATTACATAATTCAACAAATTACGCCCATGGGCCAAGTGTATTCTTAACAATATTTACTGCTCACACATATGAGTGTGATTTTAATAAGTAACAGAATAATGGATACCCGAATGTATTGACCTCATGGATTGTTTATGCCAATTCAAGTAATCCACCAAAACCATACTGCTAAGCATAATATTGTCGTTTGTTTTATAGTAATCTACTTTAAAGCAAAACTGGTAATTTCCAGGACGAAAATTGACTGGCAATCTATCCCGAATGGTCAGTCCTTGCGAATAAGCCAATATGTTGGCAATTACCTGAAAAAAATGGTGAGTAGATAGAAAAATTCATAAATCATACTGTCCACTCCTGCCTGCGATCGGCTTGGAAAGCAACCACTAGTTAGACAATTAGTGGACAAGGAGAAGCCATGATTAGATGTACATTAATAATTCACTGAATGTTAGTAAAACTTGCAGGCAACGCCCACCGAGACTAACAGGCGAGAAGTTCCCAATGAAAGTACCAGAAATCACTTCAGTACTTTGCATTTCGTCAGCAGTCCCAGGTCAAGTGATTTTTGTTCATATAGCTAATAGATATATCCATTTGGGAACCAGTTCAGACGCATAAGATGTCAAGAGAGGGGTCAGTAACTACGTCTTGCCCGGCAGATCTTATCCTGCGCAGTAAATTGTCCACAAAAAACTCGAAATAGGATGGTTGGTTGAAGTTTTCCGTACAACTCAGGCATTTTTTGAGAGGTACCTCGTTTGCTTTCAGCTTGAATAATCACGTGGATATTCAAAGTTACACTATTCCACTACAGTTATCTCTTCTGACAACACAAGCCCCATGGCTTTTCAGTTGATGTCCTGTATCCATTATGCTTTCTACTCTCGTAAAAACCGAACAAATAAAGCCTGAAAAACTTGATGCAAAAGTTTTAGGTTGAGTATACCAATATATATGAGCGAAGAAAATTTGCTGATCAGAAATGATGAAACCAACTTCTCGTGAGAGCCACCGTAGACAAAAGCTATGGGGATGTGCGTGATCTACACGTTAATGCCTCGCAATCAGGCAGATGGATTGCGGTGTAGCATGATTTAATATCAAACTCAGTAAAGCTTAAAAGCTGATTTACATGGCGCTCATAACACAAGTATCACATATTGACTGCCCACTGTCATTTGACGTTGAAAAGAATAATATAGTTGCTGTCGAGCAAAAAGCTTCATGACATCGTTGTTTACCCATCTGACGTTCGTACGTCATTGTTTTGTTGTTTTGCCATATATTAATATGGCCGGACAATTTATGTAACATATTGATAGATGTAAACGGAGCTCTTGTATATTATAATGTTTACCGCAATTCTGATGGAGAAGGATATATCGGGAAACACGGGATGATGAAAAATTGAATTCTCTCATTTGATTTGTCGTGAATAGTGCAGTGGTTAGACGGTTAAATATGTGCTTACATGTGTAATAATGAGTATTTATCGCATAAACCAGTGGCTTACGCTTGGGCGCGCTGCTCTGACTCGTTCAACACCGTCATCATGAATACCCATAAGGAAGAGATGACTAGCATATCTTGTTAAAAAAATTGTGGAGAATATTGGATTTGAGGCGTGAAAGTGACATACCGTGAAAACCAAAGGATTTGTGTATGTGTCAAACTCCTCCTGATCGAGACGATGCACTCAGCAGTCGCATGGCGAAGTACACATTTGTGAATATTCCGTTGTATCCTCGATCATGTACAGGTTGCAGCTAGTAACTGTTACTTACAGTTTACCATGGTCTGCAAGAATGTTCCGCTCAGATACTTGATGAGGACTCTTTACCCCCCAAAGATCCAAATTACCATTGTTAATTGCGGTTGTGTCTAAATTATTTACATGCAGTCTACGATAATGCCAAATTTCCAGGCCCTTTGCTTCGGCTCATAACACAAAATAGGTCAGAAAGAACAGAAGTTTGCGGCGGTCGCGAACATGGCTGAAAATGGTTTTTAAATTGCATGCAAATGCTGCGCTATTTGCGATAACTAGTGAGAAAAGGATGCAAAAGTTAGACAGCAGATAATTCTCCCTTTATTTCTCACCCACGACTGAGGTAAGAACAATGCGTACTGATTTAGTGAAAAGTCACTTGAACAACTCACGTCTGATTTCGAGTTGCATTCGGGTGAGGACACACACTTCATTCCGAACAACCTAACTTCCAAGGCGTTCTAGTCAGAGCGCAGACTATAACAATGATCACTGGAGGGGTTGGCTGAAAGCTGCCCACCATAACAAAAAAAGCGAAAGTAGGAGTGTTTTGTTGAACGATTGAGAGGCCAGTGATTCGAGTGAACTTGTGGAGTATTTCAGGTTGAATATCACGTGATGTAGCTCCAATGGTATGCACAAAAGAGTATCGAACTAACCAGATGTACTGACGTGCAGTGGCAATTTAAAGTGATCCGTTTGAATCATAGTCTGCCTAGTCGGATGACAACCGCGTTTCACTAATTCATATTAGTGAAACGCGGTTGTCATCCAGTGAATCACAGAGTCAGTTTTCGGTTAACTCCATCTGGTTGCCCAGAATGCACATAGTAGATTATGGTCTCGACATGTGGTTGTTAAGACTAATATCCGGTGGCGGTACATATATACATATACATATATATCAACTGGCTTGCCTAAATCAAACGTTGGATACGTAGATACAGTTTGAAGTGACTGTGGCTATAATCACCAGAAAAAATTTCTGCGAACAGCCGTACACGCCATATATTCCATATTTCAGATGTAAGTATATCATGCCTCGTTTGCGTAATCAATCTCAACCCACCATGTTTCGAACGAGCCTTAATTTTGACTCCACTTTGTTGACACTTTCATTTTTGATATCCGTGTCAGCTCGTTTAATCAGCCGATGTGACACAAGCTGAAGGACCTCTGAGCATGTGCGTCGCCACAACTGGGTTCGGCTGCATCACTGACTTTTCCATTTACACACACTATTTTGCGTAGACTTGAGAGTGTCCAAAAACATGACCACGAAATTACATGTCGAATCGGGAATTCGATTTACATGCTGCTATTAATGATCGCTCACCTATTAGGCCCAGCACATATCTAGGAATGTTGAGTTAAAGGAGATGAAACGAAATGTGTTTGTGTACCTTTCAAGTTATTTGTAAAATCACGCAGAGAACTTTGATCGCTTGTAGGCAGGAGGGCATATTTGGGATGGAGGTATCTCCTAGGTTAGCGGACGTGGATTCAAAATCAATGTGGAAATACGTATGCCCTCCACCGGTTTCTTGGTAATGAGTGTAATCAACAAGTCGCAGTAAAACGTCCGCATTCACGAAGTTGTGCACAGAAATTTTTGACTGGAACAAGTATGTCGGAATACAATACTCTAGAACTGGATGGGTTGTAAAGACTGGCGCCCAATCGAAGTCTTCAATGCACTTTGATGGTCTGGATCAATTTGGTGATCACAGTTCTCCTTGAAAGTTTCAGAAAGCATGTTAGAATGTGACACCACTTGTTCTGTATTATGTGGCAGCACAGTCATGCCTTAATTGGTACACTATTCTTACGATTTCAGTTAAAGGTTATTTCCGATTAAGCGTCCGAGGGCATTTCTCTAACCTGAAGAACACAAATGCGCGAAATTATATGCTCCGCTCACGTACTTGAGTGAAAAACAGCATACAGTTTCTGCGGACAACAGTGTGCAAAACCATAAAGTGCCTGAAACATAGCATCTTATATAATATCACTGCTGTTGACACTAACGTTGAGGCCTGAGTATCAAGTAGTCCTGTAAGTACTACGAAGTAACCAGTTCGGTGGTTGCTGTTGTGAGTCGAGTGCAGTGTATTGCCACCATTGCGACTCATTTTGAAAAATAACTCATTCTGCAGTGGAGTTACCACAAAATGGTATCGTCCTGCTATTTTGCACAGAGTTAGATTATTACGTCAGGATAAGTATTTGATTGCAAATTTGTTGGTGATAGATCCATGTTTCCGCATCACTTTCATCCAAAGTGCAGTGTCCCATAAAATGTTTTTCACCAACCTTCCTTGGTGAACAATCTGCATAAAAATCACGAGCATTTAGTACCACTGCATCCATTTTGCTTTGTGACAATTACAGCATCAATTGTTGTTTTGAGCGCAGTTTACTTTTAAGAATGATCTCACTAAGAGACAAGTGGTCTTTTAATGGAAAGTTGCTCAAAAAATTGATTCTAATTGATCAATTTATGAAAAGTCAATAGCAATAAATATAATATTTTGCGTCATCACGTTTCAATCGCATCTCATGGGTGATTTTTGCGAACTTAACTTGCACATTATATGGTGGGGGCAAACAACAGGGCTAAATCAATAATTACGTCCAAGAATGTCGGTCAGGTGACCAATATTGGATTTAGCAAAAGGGGGCACCATGTCATTTCTAGGCTTAGATGGAACACGTGATTTCTTCTACATGGACCTGTCGAGTGACGTTGTATGCCCCAATTAGTGCTGCAACTATACGGAGTTTTAAAAGGGTTGAGGTACTGTCACCTTGGAAACACTTCTTATATGTAAACTGCGTGAAATACACGGTCTGCTTTCACTCACAGAACTCTTTTCCGTTCGAAGTGTTTAACTGTTAAGAACGGTGTGGCATGTTGTAATCATGATGGTATCCATGTATCCCACAAAAAGTCTTGCAAATTTGCTGACCTTAACTTTTTGCTTGGCTAACAGTGGCAATTTTTACATCCGTTTCCATGAATGATATCCAGTTGTTCCTTTCATGTATAGATAATGCTCGGTATGAAAACACTACATCTGGGTCGTTCCCTTCAATCCATCAAGCTTGAGCACTACTTCCCAAAAGCGCGTGCCATGGAAGTGACCTTCTCGGTGAGGATGTATCATCCACATGTTCTTAATTCAATCAGTTGGCTAAAGAACATTTATCAGCTCATTTGGGACAGACAATTCAGCAACAAAGCCAGTATTCTTACTCTGCTCTGTAAGTGCATTCTAATGCCTACAAAAATTATTTTATTCTAGATGCACCACAGCTGATTTGACAGATAACATTTCTGATTAGTATTGTGGCGCGGAAGCGCTAAACTGGGAAAACTGTATGTAGGCGGTAAGCGTTTTGCCATATGAGCTATGAAGCCACATTAGAATCTCACAACTTCCACATTCCCACGCAGTTGTCCAAAAAAATAAATGTCCTATGTAACTCACCAATTTTCACGAAAAATTCGACTGTCCAAGCGTGTGCTCTTACACAACTTTGGAGGACGCTTTCTGCATGCTGATAAGCTGTTACGGTCACTAATTCGAATACACTGCAATCCCGTATTTTTCGCAGTTGCGACCTGATATTTATCAGTAGCGGAAGTTGAGTGCTTAGCAGTGACGCTGATGGATTCTAGTGTTAGCCGCTTGCTTACGCTATTTCGACAGTTAATACGCCGAACCATTTCACGGACTTCCTGTGACACAAATTGTTTGATATGTAACTGGATCACAATGCATAATTTCTGATGACACGATCTGTCTGGATAAGCACTTCATATTGCTGGTCAAAGGCTAGAAATTTTGCAATTTGATCTTTTTCAATAAATGGTTTTACGCTAAAAAATAACCGTCATCTAGCAGGTCATTTCATATCGTCTTGTTTTTCTGGCCTGTTAATAGAAACTAACGCGTACTTCTACACTTTGAACAGTGCTTACAGAACATAAATACACCGGACTCTCTGTTTAACGGTACTGAGAGAACCTAGTTTGAAGAAAATGAAGATATTTTCCTCGACAAATTTGTAAGAATCATGATAGCGTGAATTGCTATAGGTGCGTTGGTCATGATAAAGCAGGTGTCTTTTTTTCGGATGTCCAAACTAAGTTAAAAGTTGAACTAATTTCACCAGTGTACTCAGTAAAACGTAGATGAACTTTGCTTATCGATGGCCCTACCGTGATACATGCAGACGGAATTTGTGAGAATACGCACAGCATGACACTGGAAAAAATGTTTGTAATTCAGATGTGTCTTCTAGTTTTGCTGTTTACCAGAACGATGTTTGAGATGTTGATTCGAAATACGCGCATGATTGTCAGTGTGCGTTGACCGATACGCTAGTCTATTGGTTAAAGTAAGACTGCGTCCTACATGTCGACAACACACATAGACCTGACCTGTGTGAAGTAACTTTTAATAATACAAAAGTGGACGGAAGCATGAGACCTGCCAGGTTTCCTACTGTTTTAACTGCACACTCAGACGGATATTTCGAAGGAATGGTTGATAAGCTTTAAAACATAACTTAAGGCGAGTGCACGAAGTGAATATATTTTAAGTGGAAGATTCAAAATTACTGCACTAGCTTTGAATTCTTAACTCAAATGACTTTGTCATCAAGGGACAGTATAGGGGTCTGAATTTTCACTATTTAGATCTAGCTTACTGTCACTAGCTAACAGTTGAATTACTTTGCGAATTAACTTGCTTGTTCGGTACCCTGTTGTAAAAAGCACTACGTAAACTCCAGCTTCAACAGATTTTATTGCTTGCAAACGGTTTTCAGTTTCCTAATCAACCCAATAATCAGGTTTACTGTACTCGGGTTATTTGATGCGTGCTATATGGAAACGAATAAGAAGCCAGAAGCTTGCTGCATATGAGTGAGTGACAAGGAAGCATGGACTGGAAAATTAATAACTGGGAAGTATGAATTGAAAAACTACATCAGCAAATGTTGCCCGAACACAAAACTGCGCAAAACAGGCTGCATTTGGAAGGATTTTAAATGATTATAATGAATGGACAATGCAGCATCGTAGATTGACAAATTTGCGCGCAGAAACACACGGACGACAGTTATTTTCACTTATTAAACACATAACAAGAATTAGTTGAAGCTTGCCGAGAACAACCTCAGTAAAAGTGTTGTATAACAGACAGTTTCGTTGTGAGTAGTGTACCACTCACAATTAGTATACTACCCCAGGTGACCTTCATGAAGAAGAGGACAAGCCCCGAACGCGACGGACAAGAAGAGACTATCGGAACAGTGTATAAGTGTTGTGTGAGAACTTTCACGAAGGCGACTGACAACGTACTCTCACCCAATGTATGTGAGTGCATGTCTTCCGTGCAAATTAGTGCACGCGTTTGTGGTTTAGTTTTTGACATGACATGTACTCAAGTTTGCACAAGGAAAGATCTGGTAGGTCAGGCGTCTTCTCGGCCACAACAACTGGTGCCGTGACGAACGCGAGGATTAAAATTGCCTGGACACAGCTGTTCGAAGATGGAGACGTCTGGACGTTCCCGGAAGACTTGGAGGACGTGGCCGTGGTTGTCGCAGTCGGGACCGACCGTGGGAAGCTGTTTACCCTGCGGATGCTTGTGAAGGGCAAGGCGAAGGCGGTGCTGAACGGATCGCAAAGAGGCCCAGCAAAGATGGAGTGGGCGGCTAAAATAGATGCGTTTGACAGCCCGGCCGACCGCCAGGAGGCCATTCGGCGGTTCAAGGCGGACCCACCGGTGTGTTCCGCCACTCTGCAAGATTTCCTGGGCTATGCCAAGATTGGATCAAGAACCACGACGACAGTTGTTAACGGAACAGTTTATTGAAAGTCTGCCGATGACTGTTCGCGACCAAGTCCGTATTACTCATGTCGCCAGGCCGATGGACCTTGAGGAGCTGGCGAAGGTGACGCGGGAGTTGGCAGTAATGTCCGTGGCCTCAGTGGATGCAAACAGCAATACGGACAAGAAGACACTCG
The DNA here is from genome assembly GCA_008508345.1 of Paragonimus westermani. Classification (NCBI taxonomy): domain Eukaryota; kingdom Metazoa; phylum Platyhelminthes; class Trematoda; order Plagiorchiida; family Troglotrematidae; genus Paragonimus; species Paragonimus westermani. The sequence goes on from QNGE01000874.1 coordinate 176,774, forward strand.
AAGAAATGCAGAAGGCAATGGAGCAACTCGCAGTGGATGTGGCTGCCCTGAGAACAGCAGCACGGAAGAACGATCAATCAGGAGGCTGCTTCATACATTGGGAAAAAGGACACTGGAAGAAGGATTGTTGAATCCGGCAGTCTTAAAAGTCAAAAAATAAAGCGCTTCGTGATTGTTCTTTTTGTTGGGCGGGTCAAATAGTAATGAGAGCGATTGAGGAGTGGGCCGTACATACAAGGGTTGAAGTTGACGGAGAGGTAGAACAGTGTTTAGTCGATACATGGGCGGTCATTTTGTTGATTGCTCGTGCAGAAAACCAAAACCTAGAGCCGAGATCCATGATGATCAGGACGGTTGGAGGTCATAGTCTATTAGTTGACGGTGTGAAAGAATGTGGGGTATGTATCAACGGCCACAGCGTAAAGCACCGTTTCATTGTGTCCCCAGAAACCAGGCAAACGATACTCGGAGCCGATTTCCTCGCTGCAGCAGATACCGTAATTGACTTGAAGCTCAAAAATTTATCAACCAGATGTGGCTCACTGACTCTCATAGGACAGAGACAGAATAGCGTCAGCCAAGTACGCAAGGCTGAAACCCCCATTTGCACAGCCCCCTCGCTCCAGTCCACGATCGAGAAACACGCGGAAGTATTTCCGCAGGATGCCGGTTCATCTTGAGGAGCAATTGAGGAGACAAATATAGAACATGCTGAGCGAGGATGTTATCGAAGGAGCCAACAGTCCGTACAACTCGCCTGTTCTCCTGGTGAAGAAGTCCAACGGGAAGTACCGCTTTTGTGTGGATTTTAGACGAATGAATGAGGTAACACAGAATACAGTCGTACCAATACCGTCCGTCGCTGATATTTTTGACAAGCTACAGCAGACGAAGTTTTTGACAGTTTTAGACTTACGCTCCGGATACTGGCAAGTACCAATTAAACCCACAGACCGTGAGAAGACCGCATTCACTGTAGGCGAAAAACAGTATCAGTTCAAGCGCATGCCGTTTGGCCTATCCGGGGCACCGTTCACATTTCGGCGCCTGATGGTTTAGCTGGTAAAACGACTGGATAATGTGGCGGTATACGGAGATGATATCGTAATATACAGCAACACGGAATCGGAACATGCTGCCCATATAGATGCTGTCTTGAATCGCGTCAAGAACTCAGGACTCCGGATCAATGCTGATAAGTCACAGCTCGGACGATCATCGGTGGTGTTACTGGGACACAAGGTGGGTCAAGGTGAAATCAAGCCTCTGCCGGAGAAAATACTGACAATTAGAGAAGCCATGGCTCCAAATTCCAAACGGACCCTGAGACAATTTTTGGATCAAGCGGGGTACTACAGTCGGTTCGTGAAAAATTGTCACTCCATTGCATTGCCATTGTACGAACTGCTTCGAAAAGACAAGAAATTTGAATGGACTGACGATGCCCAGAGGGCGTTCAAGCGAGTGCAACAAGCGCTGAACGAGCAACAACTGACGTTGTAACTAACGAATATAAAAGAAACGTTTATCGTAGCAACAGATGTCGGTGGCTGTGGCACTGAGGCAGTACTCAAGCAAAAGGAAGGAGTAATCGAGTATGCCAGCAGAGTCCTGACTCCAACGGAGCAGAAGTATTCGACCATTAAAAAGGAATGTTTGGCAATCGTCGGGGCACTGGACAAGTGAGGGCCATACCTGTTGAGTCAACAGTTCCACGTGGAGACGGATCACAAACCCGTGGAGTGGATCATGACTGCGAGGGACCCGAGAGGCAAATTAGCCCGATGGGCATTACGTTTGCAGGAATATGACTTCACGATCTACCATGTGCCTGGTTTGAGCAATTGCGTCGCGGACCTTCTTTCTAGACCGAAGATAGACGACGAACTCCCCAAAGTGAACTTTGGAGTCAACGGCTTAATAATGGAGCAAGACCCACAAACGTTAGTTCGTCTAGAACGTCAAGATAAAGCCCTACTGGAAGTGATTGAGGCTCTGGCAAGATGCGTGAAAATCCTCACAAATACTGAGGATGAGGAGCTGGAAATAATCGCATCCCAATGGAGAAGAGTTGGCTTAAACTGTGCGAGCATATTGACATGGCAGCGTGGCGTTGGGCGCCCCTGCGTGGTAGTCATCAAGAGACAACTAAGGAGGAAAGTGGTGGCAGACTGCCATGAAATGGCACACACCGGATGCACTAGGACGTACGATCTGCTGCAACAAAGAGCATATTGACCGAAGATGGAAGAGGATGTGACGGCTTACGTGCCTGCATACCAACAATGTAAGTTACTGAATGGCGACAATCGGGGAGCCCAACAGCCCTTACGGCCAATACCAGTCTCCAAAATCAGTGAACTCTGGTCTATGGATCTTATGGGCCCATTTCCACTGGGCGCCCACGGTACCCAGTACGTTCTGATCATGAGAGAACACTTTACCCGTTGGATGGAAATGGCTGGCTTTTCGGATCAAATAGCATCTACGGTGGGAGACCTGGTGATGAAACGAACCACGGTGTACCAAAGGCGATCCTGGCAGATCAGGTACCATGATTCGAAAGCAAGGAGTTTCAAACACGCATGCAACAACTGGGAATCAAGCGCATCCGTTCAATGCATAGTTCTATATTAATGACAAAACTTGTAAGTAAGTATCAGGTGAATCGGGAAGTATTTTTCTTTGCGGAAAATGAAAATCGAACGTGAATTATATCGATAAAATTTGTCTGGACACAGACAGATAATGTTTACTCATATGCAACATTGAAGTTTTTAAGAAATTCCTGAGTGCAAAATACTTCACAAAAGAAATGCATTCGAGAAATTTATCATAGAGAAGACTTATTGTAGTGAAGCAGAGAGAATCTAGATAATGCCGACTGTTAGGAATAATCTGCTGAATTATTTTGAGTAATACATGGTTAATAACGGACATCAGAAAACAGTCACTAAAAGCTAACTATGAGTCGCTGGTTATCTTACTTGTAGACAGTTCACCATCATACAAGAAGCCTCGATCTGGTGAGTTCATTGTTATGTAGTAAAGCTTCACAGCCTATCCACTTTATAGTTGAATACAAGAACTCCACAACAGCTCTAGAAATTTAAATCATTTCTTTCATAAAATACTTTTGACGATATGATCAAACGTGTCTACTGCTGGAACCCCAGTGAAATTTGAAAAGACCCATACTCGGTCGCAATAGTTCACCCTGGATGCGCTACTGTAAAACTCGGAAACACAAAGCAGACAAATCATCCTGAGTAATTCACCTTTGAAATGCGTGCAATTAAACTGAAATTAAACGGGTAAAGTCGCATAAAAGATCCAGTTTGAAATCACCATATGACAATAGTCATACGGTAGTGCGATAGACATCTCACTCGTCTGGTATAACTTTCTTACCAGTTTATGGTGTTTTCACTGGGAAAAAAGCGGCCTCTCTACCCTGTGAACTTTTGATTGAAGTTGATTGAATCTGAGATTACATAAGTGTTTTATTCAAAAAATTACCTAATTGGCATTGATCGGTATATGAAGTTGATAACAACGACCAGTTACATAAGTCATGCGTAATAGTGTGTTATATGAATTTACTATGGGTGCACCATAGCCCCACAAATGAAACCGCAAAAACTAGAATCTTGGTCTGAAGAAGCTGTATATGCTTTGGGTGTGATAAATAATTTTCTGATAAGCTGAATTTAATCAACTGGTTTGGTTTAGCATGCTAACTAACAAGCATCTCTGAAGGTTATATAAAAGTTTCAGAAATGGATTTGCAAACAACTGATACCAACCATAAGGAAATAAACATTGTACTCATGGTTTTATCCCATAAGCTGATAGATTTCCTCAGATTGTTTCAGGGTAATCGTGCCCTGTAAAACCAAATGGCAACATTGATACAGTACAAAATTTCAAGGTTACAAAAGTATTTTGCCACCATGGCACACGTTGTTTTATGTTTTAAAACCAGTGGGTTACTTGTAAGACGGTGCTTGGTTCAGAACATTGTGAATATGTTGGGCCTTTGGTGTGTTGGTTGCAATTATTAGAACCAAAACTGAAATTAATGTGCTGGACTCACTTATCAAACTCCTGACGCTCACCTAATCTTGTTAATGTCGCGTACGTCAGGACACAAACTCCGAGAAGAGGACTATTCTATATTTGAACTTGTATTCAATGGCTCACGTAAACAGTGAGGGACAAGCGAGGGACAACTACTGAATTGGTTTGAAGTGAATTAAGGTATCATCTGATGACATTCACGCTACCTGTTCGAATTTTTGTCCCTAGAAATCACCCAAAAAGTTTCAGGGTATGTGACTTTGAGGCTAACAAGCAGGTCTATTCAATAATGATGAGACACACAAAAAGCCGTTGGCCTGAATTGACACAAACAGCTTTAGAATGCCATCTAAAACTGGCAAGGATCGCAGGGACTCATTGTTGTTCAGATTTAATTGCCCTACGTCATCTGTTTTGATAAGGCTAGTCCCAGATGGTTTTGACCAACTTTTAGTTTGGATGTCAAGTAATCCGCCTGCTTAACTGATTTGTCCGGATCAGATCTCGTTCAGTCCCATTTTACTTGTTAAATCTAGATGAGAACAAACTTTAATATCATGGACTGTATGATTAGGATTATTGCCAGACTGTACATTTTTTCACATGTTCAACTACAAGGATTTATTTTCGTAACCTAGAGGTTAATCAAAATCGCTGTTACCCAGTCGAACGATGGTAATGAAATGTGAAAATTACTTTCGGTGAGACCTCTGAGGAAGAATGCAATAACACAATATACCACCTGATCAAAAGTTTGAATTGTCATCTTTCGTTTACCATCCCTCTAAGCAATTAGGTGTTATTAGGGATAGCACTGTATCCTTCATCTTTTCGCCTTGATTGGTTTACCTGTTGAGTTCTACAGCCTAGTTTTTATCTATACAGAGATATTTGGCAAACCTTATTAACCCATAAATTTCCTCCCACTTATTTCGGGCAACCCTCAATACAGAATCACACCATCGGCAAACGCCATCGTTTAACTTTTTTCGTGTATCTCAAGTCTATGTTACCGCAAAGAGGTACTACTAGCTGAAAACCTTTGATGAAACTGAGTGCTTTCCTAACCTCAAATCTAGAACTGTTCGCAGGTAGTCATCGATCGATCAGTCCTCCCATACAGTTCAATTCAATGATGTGCTTGTAGGAAACCGAGTGTTCTTGTCAAATTATCTAAACCAGTCTATCTTGAATTCTGACTGTTCACTCCTGAATTGTTCACACAACGCGGTTACCACAACCTTATGGCTTTATTTGTTCCCCTTCACCAGTGTTTCTTGTGTCTGGCGTTGCCAACCAAATAGGAGCTGACAAACCAGCCAGTCAGCTGAAGCGTGGGGAAATTAAAAATCTCGTGAGTGCTCTCTTCTACGTTTCTGTGACATAGTTAGTCGATAATAAACCATACGGTGACATTTGTGGCTGCGTTCATCCGTTCTGAAACAGCTTGTTGAGCTGGCCGTAATCGGGTGATGTATCATGGTAGCAGTGATACTTTGAAAAGCGAATGCCGGTTAACCAGTACAACGTTGTAATGTAGCTGTGGGTATGAGAAGTTGAGCGAGAAACGAAAAGTGATGTGTAACCAACAAACGACATGACCTGCACTAATGGAGATTTTACGAGGTAGGTCACAATACTATGCTTTGTGTGGTTTAAACCATTGTTCGCAGAAACTCTCAACCACATTATTCAAATTACAAGAAGAAGCAATACGGTGGATGGCTAGCTTTGTTTTCCGCTTTACCTCATGGACACCACGAGTTGACGGTTGAAACATACCTGATTCAGTCGAATCTGTGTGAATAGGATCTGTATAGGCGAACCGTTTGATAACCATACTTTGTGTACGAAGTACCGTATTCTCAGTGATTCTGTCTGGAGCGAGGCGAAGTCTACTGCATCATCTAGTGCTTTTGTTGTCCCGCCGTGGACTGCTTCTGGCGAACGGCGTAGCTCTCTTCAAGATTTCGCCTGTAATCATCATCAGAAAATTTATGCCTTACTGCCAAGCAATCCGTCGCTTTCAAACCTTGATGAGCTGACGGTTAAAGGCATAAAAGCAGCAACTGAATAGCGAAACCTGCTGCTTCGGAATTGTGTCGGACTACTACGTGTTACTTCTGAGTTTCAGGTAGCCATTACACAATGGTAAAAAATGAACGGACTCAGACCGTACTCTATTTTAATGAAAATTAGGAATACAATCATATTAACCAAACTTGATGGCCAACCATTACGCGTTGTAATGGTCGATGATCAAGTGTCGACCTCAGAGATTGCTTAGCAATTATTTGATGGCAATACAACGTCTACCGACGTTTTTAAAAACCTGTGAATAAGTGACAGACATTTTGGCTCCCATGACAAAAACAGCAGACTAACATTTAGAGTGAGCGGTTGGACTTGCTATTCATCGAATGTTGTGAGGAGTATTTTGAGGTTTCCGATGCATGCAACCGTTGAGAAACCTGATGTGACACTTCGAGATTTTTCCGTGATCACCGAGAGCGGTGCATTGTACACACCCGCGATGAACTTCAACGAAAATAGGATATCTGGACGCTCCTTTGTGTACAGGATTCGTTGAGACCAAGTTATGACACGGAACATTCCAGTTACACAATATGCGGTTTCTTCCACAATGCGAAAGGCATTAGACATGGACCGAAAATCGATCAACTCAGTGTAGTGTTCGTCATGTGCTCACTGTCTATAGCTAGGTCAGAGTGTGGTTGGGTGAGGATAGTCGGGAATCATTCTGCGAGTGGTAGGTAGCAAATGCAATTTCCCCGAGAGTTAAGTGAAATCAACGACAGATTTCAGCTGCCGACATTTGTCGTTAACATCGTAGTCTCCTGTGTAATGAGGTTCAATAAAAGCCTACTTCTGTACAGCTGAATGTGGCAGACAGTTGGTCACGTTAACCATGTAATAAATTTTTATAGTTTTGGCCTCATAAAAATTTTCTGACAGAATACTGCTCAATCGCTTCTTTTCAGACTTTACGCGGATGGCTGTGCACAGTTTCCTTGCTGGATAAAAAAAATCTGCGCAAACCCACGCTTTTGTTATGAAATATATATTAATGGGAATAAACAAGGTGCCTGCATCTCAGTGTATGTCGTCTTCATGAAGTGTACAAAGGAAACTCAGCATTTCAGGTTATCAGGTTTTCTGGCTGTTCAAGATAAAACGAAGGAAACTGTGCTTTCTGCAAGCATCCTGATATTGCGCACCATCCGCAGGATTTTCGAATTTGACCTACACGGCTCATTCTGGATAGGTCATGTACCCCAGTGATTCCTAATATGCTTTTCGGTTAATAATTCGCCGAAGTGACAGTAGTAAACTCTACTTAGCAGGCTCACGATATCAGAACACATTAACTCTTGGAAGTTTGAATACTATGACCTATTTCCCGTCTAGCCTCTGAATAAGGCAACAAAACAATAGTTGGAGGGGAAAATGTTCAAAAAAGCATCTCACACGTTAACTTTGTCATTGCAACCGTTATGTTCACCCGTGCATAAATTCCTGAGGATTATGTGATTCATACGAAATGTCGTTCATGCTACACACATGGCTATTCACTTCAAGTCATAATATGCACGTCCACGTCCCCCGTTAAACAAGAATGAGAAAGCGATGTGGAAACCGAACTTCTTCTGGCAATCCACATAGGTTTTAGTACCACGTGATCTAATGCAGTGCAGTACCATCCGAGCATTTCTACACAGATCACTATCGCACAAACTGATTGTGAGAAATTCCGCATAACACTAGTGGTGTTTGCTGCGTGAAGACTAGTGATTTTTTTGACCGCATTTTAATGCTGTTTAAAGAACCGGCAGCATAAAAGACAAACATCTTTGGAAATTCATCTAACTTGGTTCCAATCCGTTTTCTTTTTTGTTTCCAGCTAAATTGCATGATCAATCAGTCAGCCATTCGGGATTCTGTTGAAAAAATGACCCTTATCACCTACCAAATCCGTGACCAAAATGAGGCTGAAGTGGTTGATATGCTTTTGAGAATAAACTCCACTGAAGAAAACTCCACAAGTTTGGTGGATCAGTTAGGTAAAATGCAGGCCAGGCAGCGTACTTTGAATTACGTCACAGAGGAGGTCAAAGGTAGGTTGTGCCCGCGCCCTTTGAATGTATTCTACCGCAACGTAATTTTGCGCGCATAATGAAAACAGGATAGCATATGGCGCCTGTCTGTCCAAATAACTTTGGTAGATTCGCTTTGTGGCTCAAACAATTCGCATAGGAATACATTCTCTTTCATTACCCGTGATGCAGCGGCAAGTTACACGAGGTTATTGACTGCATTCTGGTTTTTCTGACGATAATAATCCACCCGATAGTAGGAGTGCTCGATGATATTTGTTTCATAATGACCAATTCTTCCAGCCTGCAAATGATCGGCCAGAATTATTATATTAACCATGTGCAAAGCAGTGAACTGCGCTGATCATAAAACACTCACATTTTCGTTGAAGCCTGCCTAAAATCAAAAAATAAGGTCATTGTGTGTATCTTTAGGTTTTCATGGGAAAACTGTATATATTTCTTCATTTGTTTCACAGGTATCGTGTTCAATTGTGTTCTGGCTATTGAGGTTGGGGGAAGTATTTCAAGACAAGGAAATTTCATGTAACATCAATTGCTATATAACCATGACTACTAACCATATTACTCCTCCAGTAATACGTGGTTGCAATGAAACAAGAGCGCAGTGTAAATGTCGTAGCGTAGCAACAATAAGTCAATGCTCAAAATTCGGTCAATGTAAAGGTCGAATGTGGTCGTTCAAACTATCGACGAGTTCCTAATAACTTGGGTTTTGTGGGAACTGCCGTCGATGAATGCAATTCACAAAATGCACTTAATATAACTTTTTCACACTTACGTTTACATGTTATTCATTACTGGATAGCAACAAAGCATCGTCGTTCACAATTTAAAGGGTGTGAATCATGAATTGTTTTTGAACGAATGTGTACTGGCTGTCTGAACTGCTAATAAACAATCTCGTCACTTAGCTTGGTCGAAAAAACGACTTTATATATCGAATTGCTTAAAATCTCTGGAAGTACTGAAATGTTGAATTAATCTGAAATTCCTCTGGATGATTGACCGTGAAGGAATTTATGATGACGATGTCATACTCAGATGAATATGTAAATGGTGGGTTTCAGTAAAGAGCTAGTTTATCACAGTCTTCAACGCAGAATAGCATGCCACACGCTTATATTTGTACACTTTGTCAAACTATGAAGATTGTCTGTTGAACAATTGGTGGTAGGCCAGTTACCCGCTTTGGACTGTCACGTTAAATCTTTGCACAATTTACTCTGCGATGAACATGAATGCATCTCTCAGAAGGCTGTTACCAGTAAGCGGAGATTTAAAAGATTTATGGATCATCGTTAGGAGTACATTTCTAAAAACTTAGTTTCAGAGAAGACTGCGTCAACTTTGTTATCTTGAAGGCTCTCTTATCGAAAACTACGCTTGACTTTATTACAGTTGAAAGTTGGTTTCAATTTGTTGGATAGAATATTAGGAAATTTACTTCGCAGCTTCATTACTGACTATTAGTATACAAGTACATCGGTGCGTTTAGCTGACCCGAGCCGTCATGTCATTTATGAGTAACTGATGTACAGTTTGATGAAGTCCTGACCATTTCTTCTAATAACTGATGGCATCCACAGTTTACCTGACATGACAATGCGCACACTGAACACCTTGAACAAAAAAGAACCGTTTGACATTAGATGATTCCCTCAAGCTACATGTCGTTGATTTTACACAATGTGGAACAGGGAATAACACGGACTGACAAATCCAGGTACCAATGTAAACGTCTCGATAAGTGGTAATTAAATACTCATGACGTTCACTCGAACATGATTGAATTAATAACGTTCTTCTCATTGAGGTAAGTTGCAAGGTGAGAATATTGTTGGCTGTATGTTAATCTGTCTAACCTACTGAACACCACGCCGCTATATGTTTCTCATATAACACTGCTTCATCACGACTAGAAATTAAAATTAGTGAGAAATGTGTTATAGAACATGGAACGTGCATATTGGGAGAACATGAGAAGGGGGGATAAAGTGTGACGTTTTGGATGGAGTTATGCGGGGCTCAAGACAATGAATGGATTCAAAGGTTCCTTGGCAATCTGCATTAGCTAGTATTAACTAGTTTCTTACCCGACCTTGATGAGCACTGATGAAGTTTTCCAGATATGAACTCCATATCACGATGCTATCAAAAAGTGCGGCTACTCAACCCGCAAATTTGAAAGTGAGTTTACAGAAAAATCAATTTTGGTCTGTCAAACAAAGGGAAAATCACTGCATCCTCTCTGCGCGAAACGGACTTGAACACCCCTCTAATTGGTGATAGATATCTATAGACTACGAGATCGATGGGATAGCAATTGGCTAGAGGAACTGGACAATAATAACTATTTTATGTTTCCATGATGAAAAGTTTGAAGATAGCCATAGGCAAAGTATACATTTCAAAATACAGAAGTCATCAATCTGAGGAAATGAAACTGAAATACAACAGAGGAGAGTGGAGTGATAAGTTGGTAACAGAAAATGAATATAGCCATATTCTCTCAGATCCTGAGTAGGCACACCCAGTTGTGAAACGAAAATGGAAAGCCAAACTGATAACAGTTTCAAAAAAGCTGAAAACAATTCCCACGCAAAGGAAGGATATCAACACAAAGCCTTCTGGAAGCAGGTTTTAGTATTTCGAACGAGAGCTTGATAGATGGTCTTGGATACAACTATTCGGAACACTGGTGCATCAAAAATGCTCTGGCGTTTCATAAAGTGAAATTGAAATTTCGTTTGACATGATTTGTTTAATAAGCTGCTTTAAAAATTGTGATTTTCACAAGACAAAAATACACGTATTCTCCGGTATGGTGTACATTTGTAAAGAAGACCAGTTAGATGTATGGTGATGCAGAGGTTGCGGACATTCGTGAGTGATATCTGTTTCATACTGATTGAACATCTTTCTGATTAACAGTAAGATGGTGTAAATGTTGATTTCGCGAACGCATCAGGCGACATTCCTAGGCTGTAAAAATGAATCAACCAATCGCATATCAATCACTTTAAGGTTATGGCTACCAGAAGTGTCACATGACGGAGTTTAGTGTTGGTGTCCTGAACTAAATTATTGACAACATTAACCTACTTATAAATGCCTGGAACAGCAATAGTTAGGCGATAATTTTGTCACCTCCTGATATCCCGGAAAGCCATGTTGCTGAATTAGTAGAACCTCTATCTACGCACTTTTTAATGGTTCTTTCATGAAAGGAGGTTTTGTTAAAAATTTACAAGGGAGTTCACGATTAGAACAACCTTCAGAGCTGAGTGTGGAGATCACAAAATTATTGACCAGTGGCCTTGATTTCTATGGCCTCTGGGGAAGTGAACTTTTTGCTGGACGATTGTTTCTGGGCCAAGTTGGTATATCTCAACCTTATCACCTTGAAACTGCATGCCTTCCGTAAGGTATACTCTCGCATCATTCAACTGCTGTCTACTCAAGGAACTTAGAAAGATTATCAACGCGACTTTGGCAATTCATGCAACCCATCCAGATTTTTCTGGCGCTTATGATGAGGCTAACTACATCTCTCTCTGTCACTAGAACTCGTCATTTATGACAAAGCTGAACGCATACTCGGAGAACTTGTAAATTAGCCGACCGAACCTTACGCCTAGATGAACGGTCAATTATCACTGGTTTGCTGCCACTACTTACGGTCCATAAGAATCCAAAGTAGGATGTGCCCATTCATTTCCAATCAGTTCGTTCTTCACGTCAACGATATCCGATATCTCTGGTGAGCTTTAGAGTGTTCAGAAGATGAGTAGGCAATACAAAGTAATTAACACTGTAAAAACATTGGTCTACACAAAACTTGCTGTCCACTGTCGATCAACTCAAAGCCAAACATATTTCTTTCAAAATTTTATCCATGACTACTTCAGAGACATTGAACAATGCATCCATATGTGGACAAGAGCTGGAGATACTAGTGACTCACAGTTTAACACTGTCGATAGCATGGGCAGGAACGGATGAAAGGGTGCAGCTGACCTCACACATCACTTGTGAAACCCTCTTATCTCAGTCCATTCTCACCATATTTGTTTCCGTGACCCAACCTCATCTGGTGAAGTGCATGTGAACCGTTCATTCTTAATTTCAACTGATTTTACATTTACAAAGATTTGCGAACAAATACCACCAAAATGTTGTAAAGTTTATGAAAATCAACTGTCAAAAGTTAACAATGGATTCAGGTCAGTTGTCAACGATTTCTAATCAGCTCCAGCGTGAATGAACTCTCCTATACAAAATGCTCGACGGCTATATCATTCACTGGAAAATATTTTTTCATTGAACAAGTGTGAAACTCCAAAGGATGATCCATTTGATGTGAACTGTGGGGTGAGGAAGTTAGTTTCAGTCACACTTCCTTCAGAGTAAGGGCCAGTGCACATAGAAACGAAGTTTTTAAGACAACTGATTCTTGCTGGTTTCCATTCGTTTTCTTCTAGTCACTTTTTCTTCAGATACAAATAGATCCTACAGAGTTCTCCTCAATCAACATAAACGGGAACACAACAGAGACGGTTTTTTTATCGGTGAACAGCCAATGATCTTATGAAGTTATGTTTGCGTAGCTGGTCAGCATCACACAAAAGTCAGCCGATGACGAAGCTTACGTATAATCAACTTCTTTAATTGCGCACAACCATACCTTAGAAACCTTCATAAAATTTCTCGCTGCCAGTTATTTATTATGAATTTCAGATTTGTTTTCTCCAACACCGGATTTCAAGCGCCCACTATGGTTTGGCTACCCAGAAAACTGGACTCAATGTATTGGTATGTTGCTGTGTCATTTAGATATCCATGTCTGCAGAACTTTGGTAGAATCGAGAAAAAGTCTAGTATTCGAGAGTGTCAAATTGCTTTCTGTCACCTTACGATCAGTGTAATTCTAATCTCATATTTGAATGGAGACGTAGAAGTACACACAAACTACCCTGAAACATTTTCGTTCGGTAAAAATTTGACAAAAATGATATGGCAAAAGAGATTGGACCGAAACTATGTACATATTCCCTTTTGTTTTCTCTAGTTGTGCACGGATTTTTACGCTTCGAACGAACAGGCCTGCAAGTTTTTGATCTTACGATGGATGAGCTTGCAGTGTTGGAAGGAGCACTTGTGAACAAGGTTGGTAACAACAAGATATTTTTGTAGATATCGCATGCGGAGGCACCGTAATGCATGTAATTTCTCATGTACACTCACCTTTGATTAATGACTTGTCAGCAGTTTGTCCGTTTGATCGCACAGGTTACACTTTTGCTTCATTCGCCACTCTTACTGTTCTGGTATTCGTTACCTGGGTTACCATTCGCTTAAGCTCAACATCCATATAACCGAAGTGAATGGAAAACTAGGTCGCTAGTTTTTCCCGATTGATGCTGATCGTTGCTAATCCTCAAAATCACCATGAAGTACCTGGTTTTTGTCATCATCGTATGATCGAGGTCCATTGAATTAATTATATGTTCTTTTAATTATATGTTATTTGCCCAAAATATGGGCAACTGAAAACGGAGACCTCACTTGAACATCAATCAATGGCTAAATATTGATAAGTCCTTTAACTTCATTACTGTAATGAAGGTCTTACCCTAATTTTCTATAAGGCATCGCTAAATGAGTATAATATCACTACCAATCTGTTGTGATTGACCTGATCGCACTAATGTTTCTACAACATTCACCGATCAACACGCACCAAACCGAATTTCCACCGGGAACTCATCAATGTTAATCCGGGTGATACCGCCCTTGGCATTAAGCAGTGCAGCAGCTCACAGAAAGTTTGATGACGTTTAGAGCATTAAAATCACCATTCCACCGAGGATTCTACACTTAATGAATAAGTACTGACTCCCAATTTGAGAACGACGGACAGTTAGATTTCTGTTATTTTATGTGGATATGTTTTGGTTATTAGCTACCAAAACGAAATTTACTTACCTCCATTAGGCAACCACATACGGTATACCACATTTATTAAATATCACAGATTTACTATTGTGTTAATTCATTCTAGGTGCTTTTGGTAATGAAAAATACCGGAAAACTTGGAGAAGATTTCAGTTCCGAGAATATCCTTGTTGACAGCATGGAACATGTTGATTGCGAAACGTGTTCAGCTTTCGTAGATTTCTTCTTTTGCAAAAATGCCCATATACAATTGCCGAGTAACGAGAAAAAGATGGAAAAGAACACACGGGTTCTATTTGAAAAATGGCAAGAACAGATGGAGAAGTCATTTAAAAAGTTCAAAATCTTAAGTGAGTAGCAAGTTCTAACCTCCAGTTGATTGTCTTGCGGTTTTGGAGGTTGGTTCATTCATTTCAAAGGGATAACTAACGCATTAACCAGTTGAACTCACACAGCCTTACGGTTATATTGGTAGTTAAATTAACTGTAATTCCACGTAATAGGTCAGCTTACACATTGTCTGAGTTTACGAAACAATATGTTTTAGACAACTGATTAGATACGACGAGTTTCGAATCGCACAACTTCCCACTGGAAACAAACCTGAAGCTATCATTTAGAAAAATACGGTTAACATGAATTTTGAAACAATTTCAAAAGTGCACATCATCGTTCCAAATGGTTGTGAATAGCCGTCATTAGTTTGTGCATAAATGAAACAGAAAAGTGAAGTAACTTCAACAAATCCATCCGAATATATTGGCTCGAGTGGCAAAATAATGGCGAGGGAAAGCGTCCTCAAACATTGTAAACAAATGACAACAATGAACTAAACAATTACGTTAACCGTCAGGGTGTCACAATGGTGATATGCAAGAAAGCATAGTTCTTCACCGTGGATTACAAAACTCATTGGGCTGGCGTTGAACTTCTGAGAATAATGGTTTGCAAGTAAGAAAGACTACGGTGGGTGCTGCTGTTCTCCGATGATTCTACTGGGCAGAGGTGTGTCCTGGCCTTTGCAGTAGTGTCCAAGGCCATTGCGACTAACGTTTTCTTTGATCTCTGATGAGAAGTGATGGAGGTACGCATGTGTCTGGTCCTCCTAATCGGAATAACGCCCACCTAACCTAAACTAATATAAGATTGAACTGCTGTGATGGAGTTGGTTGATAGCCTGCACTCAATGACAGCTGACGTGTGTTTGGCGCTGTTAACGCCTGCGGTGGTGGCCGAACTGGGGATCTCCAAACAAGTTTCGTGCAGGTTTTGATCATCCAAGTCTTATAACCTTCAGCCAGGACAGAACGTCAAGGTCGTATTCAAAGTTGCATTGTGCGAAGTTTGCAAACGGCAGATTAATCAACGGAGCAAAAGTAAGGGGATGGAACAATTTACGTTTATGTTCGTTTTTTCCTTGGTAACTTGACTCTCCTGTCGATCTAAGGATTTTGTGCAACACAAAGCAAATACAACAAATACAACAACAAATCACGTATCGCCAACTTCTTTGTGCTCAACCATTATGCGTTACACCCCAAAGAACTCTTTATATAATGCAAATTTGTGCTCACAGAATTATCTGACGCTAGCGATGGCTGCTTCTGGAAGTGTCTTCGGTTTTAGTAGGTTGAGTAATTTGCTTGTTGATCGCAAATTTTTGCACAGTTCATCATCTGAGTATTGGATTGCAAATATCGGTTAACGCAACACCGGGTAACTCCTTAAATGCCCTAGTCCAATGGAAATCGCAGTGATCACTCAATGTGGTTGTCTTTTTATTTTCAAACATGTTTCTGCGTCTAGACATCCTGTATTTAATCGGTGGTTGAGCCTCACTCATTGTTATGTGTATCCATATATAACGTCAACGATACTAAGCCTTCACGATTCCTAATGTTCAAATTGGTCTCTCGTTGTCAATATCTCCGCGGTTGTAAAATAATTAGGCGGTTGAAATTAATTATTACGCAACCGGTTTCATTTCGCCGACTAGAAGCACTACTGTCAAGGTTGACTCGCGTCAGACGACTCGCAGACCTTAAATTATAATTTCCGTAGCAAATATTCACTCAGTTACTGGTAACTCGTGCTGTTAGTTCAAAGGTAAGCAACTCACATTCTACACATGCTACAGAATACCTCCTAGTGGATTCCATTATACAATTGGCGGTTAAAATTGTCTTGTATATATACGTGGAAAGTTCATTAAAGCATAGAAGTGTACTAGTCGAGAAACCGTGTTTATTGAGTGTACAGCTTCCAATTTATCATCAGCTGGCCAGTGTGGTGATCTGGAGGGTTTCATGATTATTTGGATGTTACCTCGTTATCTTCTTCTGAGACAGGGTGTGTGAACGAATTACTGATGACAGTAATGGGCAAAAATCGGCTTGTTATTTAAACGTTCACATAAGTTTATGCGACTGAACAATTTTTGGTTATTACATTCACCCAACTACACTCAAACGCCAAAAATTCTCTCGCACATCTCAGTAAATTTATGAAAACGATCGACCGTCTCCATATATCTTATCATTTCGTTAACTGCAGGTATTACGTGGCCTGTACAGGAGGGCCAGACACGTGAGTATTCATTCTCACAAATTAGCTCAAATGTTATCAGGCAAAGTTGTTGAATAATGTTATTTCAATCCCCCTGTTTAGATTTTAAGTAAAAATATGGAAAGGCCAAAATTATACGATGATCCGTTTGAGCAAAATCGGATGCGACCTCATCAGAACAACTAGGCTATTTGGAACATAATTTTCACAAGGATGACATGATGTCCAAAAAGTAAAGATCGAGTGGAACAGGCATTGCTTATGTGAAGCTCCGCAATTTTGGAAAACTATGATCCAAAAGCCCATACAACACGCTGATAGTGCTGAAGATTTGATGGCCAAATCCCGCTGTTCAACAATCAACACGGACTGCTAGTTTTCAGCTTGGACGCCTCTTCAAATGTTCATTTAAGAAACGCAACAAATCTGATTTTGTTCCTGATATGAATGTAATGCAAACAACCAAGTAATCAATTAGCACCAGCTGTGGTTAACCCATGGGTATTGCCCAACATATACTGAGACGCACAGCCTAAGAAGTATGCCTTGTAAAAATCTAGAACTGATTCCTCAAATCGGTGTTTCTAGTTGCAAACATATCTGCGTAAAAAGCAACCTGATTTCGGTTAAGTTTTATCGTTGTCTTTGCGAATGAATTGCTTTTGAGGGTGTGGTTCTGCAACGGATTAAACTACGAGTGACCTAATTTTCCGCAGCTCCATTCATTTTACTGAGTTTGGATCGAACAGCAAACAAATATTCACGATCCCTTCCCATTGGTCCATTGCCACCTCTCTGTTTGCCTCCTGAGAGGGTCAGTGCCACTAATGTCTTAACAAAGTACAGCTGTTACTTCAATGCTTTACTCTGCATCATTTTAAAGGGGTCCATGATGGGAGTACTTGAAGCTGTCAGTACTTTGTCAAATCAACTAGAAACTATTAAAACATACAGCAGTTCTCATTTGACGAGCTCGAAAACCGAGGTTTAAATCTAAACCTGGAGAAAATTTGCGCATGGCTAATTTTGTTACACAGAGTTTATATATCACAAAGTTGTCTGTCGGTTGTATAAATCATACCTTTCTGCGACTTAATGGGTTCCGTTTATTTCATTTTGCCTTTTGTCAAAGTTGTTAGACTTGGAGGCGTTGTGTATTCACAAACGCGTGCAATGGTCTGGGACCGGGCATTGGTCAAAAAGATGTCTGAGAAATACCGCCACCTGACCTACAATCTACAAAATCACGTATGTTACCCGCCACGAATAAACCCTATATACTACGGTTGTTCTTTGGAATCGTTTTGTGAGGAGAAACTTACAGCCAGGTTTCCGGAATATACTCGGTTTTGCCTTGCACGGTTTTGCCTTGCACCTGTTAGAGTTGATGACAACGTTCTTAAATCCAATGAACTTCGGAAAAATGCCGGTAAACAAAATATTTCTCTAGATCAAACGAACTGAACGACGGCATGCAGAAGATTCAGTCTTACTTTGATCGATTTACCAGTTATATAGTTCAACTCATTTTGATTTGAATAATCACTGGTCGTTGCCTGTTTTATGGGTTGCGTTACCAAATGGTTCCGTTAAATTACAACTTTTATTGGTTGTTCTCATTCTTTACTTTCAGTCAACATGCTCACGAGTGAAAATAAGCAAACAGATTCAACAAATTTTTTCAGTTTGTGATAATAAGTTCAGCAGTGGTTGGAGTTGATCTCAGCCATTGCACTCAGATAGATTTTCCAGTCAGCTTCCTCCGAAAGGATGCACGAGACTCGAGTATCGCTTCTGCTAGAACTCATTAATTGTGCACATACTAACCACTGCCGGATATAGAAATTCGACCAGTTTCTCACTAGGTAACTGTGTCGAACGGTGGCCCACTGGCCTTATATTAGACGTGATCGAATTATCATATGGTGACACCCAAAAACATTCATTTTAGAGTATCTGTCAAAATAGGACTCGTACTTACAGCCTGTTATTTGGACTAACAGCTTTTCGAATTCTTTCGTGTGTTTCGCAATTTTCGCTATTTTCTCTTCATCAGCATCAAATTTGCCCATATTTTTTTATGAGGTCCGGTTTATAATAACCAATTAGCTCTGATCTTAATGCCACACAAATTGTTACGCTGTCTGACGTGACTATGAGAAAGGTAATCACCGTCCAAGTACACAGCTTCCTCGTGAGAGCACAGACGGGAAGTTATATCACATACGAACAGGAAGTTTGTTACTTTATCGCTGATAATGTTAGCAGCAAACAGCTTGTTTTACTGGCAAAGTAAACAGTGAGCTGTCTCAGCCCACGGTGCAAGTATATTCCAATTGCAATTGCGGTCCTAGTCGTTTCCACTGGTTCAAGGACTTGGAGACAAATGTTTGTGCGTGTCAAATGATTCACTCAGTTGCTCTGTTTTGTTGGATAATGGTGACTATGCATTTTGAGCTCGTCGAATACGCTGATGCAGATTGATCTGTAATACATTGTATGTTCAGCAACTTTGAGAATGGTGAGCGGACTCCGGTACGTCCCACAAGAAAGATGGTATCATTCACATTGCTACACCGTCCGACTACTTACAACATACGTACTACAAACAGTGCTACAAAATTACTGGAATGCAGTTGAAGAGAAAACACACCAAACTGACGTTATGCATATTTGCTGATATGAAGTGCGAATCATAGTTTCAGCATGGAACTTCCTGTTGGTAGGTGTGTTATTGCTGCATCAGTTTCAATAGTTAGGTGGCTGATTTTTCACAAAAAATGATATTCACAACTAGACGTGTTCATTCACTCGGTGAAGGCAGTTCGTTCTTAGGCTTTCATAGTGGTCGTAGCACTGCGTCATTTTTTGGGCGTGAAAATTGGGCAGCTGGTCTGCCGCATATTTATAGGCTTGCTTTGCAGACGTTTCTAATAAGAATGTTCACTACCTCTTACCAATTTATAACTTCATACCGAATTGTCTTTGTAATGACCGGAAACATTACCAAGTATTACTCAAATGTGATCAGCAGGCAAGATGCTAGGCCGAAAGGAATGTTCGTGCTAGTCAGTTCTACCCTGTTGCAGAGTATTCGACACTTATATAGCTACAAAACTCAGATGTGAAAACTCGCGAAAACTGCTGTTCGTTTCGTGAGATAATCCAACAATTTACTCTAGATGGAAAGACATCAGTGACACGCGAATAATTCATTCAACTTGGTAGCTGGAACATACGCGTCCTTAGCTCGCTTTAACATCATACTTGGTTGGACTGAATTTGATCTTCCTAACCATCATCCATTCACCTCTCTTCAGAACGGCAGCTTTCGGTCAGGAAACCTTGAGTCTGGAACGTCGACAGGAATTTGAAACTTAATTTCGATCGGGGCTTATTTATGTAGAAGGTTGCTGTTCAGTCGGCGACACACATCGATGTAAGCCGAGAAGGTGAAGTGCTGCTGAATGGTCCACAGAATTTCATTAACACCTGCAATGAAGTGAATAACTGGTGGCTGGGTGCAAACATGCCACCACCAAAAATGGTCTTCTAATTAGAATGTGGCCGAGTTCCATAATTTCTTTGCTACCTTCGTTCTCCATAGAAAACCATTCAACTTAGTTGTGTTTGACAGGCACATCGTTCGACTTCTACAGTATAATGTTGAGTCCAAATGTAACAGCCCGATTTTGTGTTGAACAACTGCCTATCAGGTGTGGTATGTCTGGTGCCTGTAGTTCAAGCCACTTCATCATGGTGTTGTGTACCGAACGAGTCGTGATTTGAAGGTGTGTCAAATAATGCACACCACACCAAGCAGAAATCTCAGGTGACGCGTAAACCTTAAGTTTTGGAGAAGTTAGTTCGAGATGCCAGCCTGAAAAAGTGTTTAACGCTTCCCTACTCATGAATGGTGATGAATATATTGTTTCTTCAGCAGTATGGTTAAGTAAGAAAACAAAACCTCCCTCCGTCTGGAACTGATTACTGTAGCAGACCAGTAACAATTAGAAGGCTCCTTACTGTTCTTAATTGAACGATCCGTGTCACAGGAAAGAATGTCTAGTTTGCTCTCCTTCTAACTAAATATCAGTCAGATCCACTCACCGGTGTAGCAGATTTGTCGGGTTTCCTCTCAATAGTTCAAAGATATCCTGTCACAGTTTTCTAACCTCAAGAAACACCAACAGTTTGTCAGTACTGTATTTCACTCGGCAACATTTGTGCGTGCGATTGACTTACGTACTGATTCGCGTAGTTTATCGTTGCACCAACTGCTCGTCGATAATTTGGGTTTTCTGATACGTCAGCTGATTGGTGGCTCCACTACTCTTCATCAAACTGTCATATTTCACACAAAAAGTGATCGACCCAACTCCAACTAACGGATGTCGGTAGTAAGCAGTTACAAACAAATGTTATAACACGAAATGGCTGTCTGCAATGAAAGGGCAAACGATACACCTATTGACTTCAAGGGTTGATTTACCACAGGAATGTGACACGTTCGCCGTGGTATGCTGGAAGTAAACCTTGAGAGTGAATACATCGGCTGGAAACAACAAAACGTGTTTTGCTATTAACTACGGTCGTTTTTTGTCCGTTCAAAAGAGGTAGGTTTGATTACATTGCATTCCAACACAGTATTATTTATACGACTAACAGTTGAACAAATTCGATGTACCTTAAATGATAAACAGTGACATCACTTGCTTTCATTCACTGCTCTCATTTCCTATTTCTGCAAAATCGAAGCAAAATGTTTTACATTAATTTTTGAGGACTTACCTTGAACCTTGAATGTTTACAGATTGATGATGTAAGATCCACTTCAAAAATCGTTCATCAACCCACTGCCTACAAAGTTGCTTACTACAAGCCGTCGGACGGTAAAGTCTACGTTTACGTGGATATGATATTCGCCGGATTAACATTACCCACACTGAGAGATACTGTGAAAATTATTATGGTTCGTATTGACAGCCGACAACCGTGTGGAAATTTATGCATAAAAGAAGTGGATGTAACAGGTCAGCTACGAGAAGTCTTACTTCGTGTGCACAACCTCATTGAGGAGTTTTGTTGTTAGCCCTCTGTACGCGACTGCATTTTTAACATGTTTTCCCCATTTTCAGTCTTCCCAACACTCCAAACCAAGAAGTAGCGCCCATAAAGTGAGCCTGTTAATCCACATCGAAGCGCTAGGGATAGATGTTTGATGGTTTTAGCCACTGGTTTACATTAGCTGTGGATAGCATGCCTATGGTTCGCTTTGGACTTAGGGTTTTTTGTTGGTCTGATGTGAATTCGAGCAGAACAAAACTCTCAGGAATATTAATCACTTGATAAAAGTGCACTGTAAAGGTATTACATGTTAAGTTAGCATGGACTAGTATTAAACTTGATTGGTACGGCTAACAAATTTTAACGGCCGTTGTGTCTACATTTGTCAAGTACAAAAATTCTATTATTCACAACGCATTCTAGTTTGTGTAGTAAAATATGGTGATTCTCATCTTCTGCTGACAACAAATCTCTAAAGAAACATAAAAGTAGTCCAGTTTAGAAGGTTTACAAATATTATCCTGTCTATTATCACAGACAACATTTGTCCGCAGCATCGGTGCACTCTAGGTTTTCTCATCGACTCAAACAAAACTGTGTTCGTTCACTTTATACTTTCCTGTGTACGAAATTTACAGCACTCATCTACGGCGAATGCTGCTCTTTAACACTAAATAGTTGGTGATCTAGACCAAGCATGTCTTATAAGTCATAGTCCTGTATCTCTAACAGCCACCTGGTTAGTCTGGCAGTTTCCACTCCCAATAATTTTGGATGATACTTGACTGTCGGGTAAAAGAAGAGATCAACCTTTTAACAAATTATATTAAGGGGAAGGGAAATCCGTTGAAATTTGTTTATATTTCTACTCCTAGGTTCATTGGGACGATGAGTGTCTCATCGGCTGAATTTCTCCTATAAAAGTTAACGACACAGTGGTGTGAATGACACTATGTCCTTCCAACAGACACTTAACACAGACGACCAGTTTTTGCTGGGGGTTTTGAAAGCCCACCCTGTGGGGGGGAAACTCTTGGCTGTGTGTGAGTTTATCAGAGATGAATTGCGCCAGTCTGATATATCACAGATAAACTCGCGAGTGATGGACTAGCATGTGTAATAGAACGGAATATTCAGAGATTTTTGTTAGTCAGCTTGGTTTAAAATAGTTGGCTAGTGCGCACTACGTACTTTCAAAACGTTGCTTCAAAAAGAAACACTACTCTCACACTTCGAGCTATTGGAGGCTCACCATTGGCGCATATTATTTCCAGAACGAAACTATGTGCAAACTCTCAATCACTACGAATTGTGAATAATGATCAGGTTGCCCGATCATCTCGATAAAGTACAAAACATCCTTTTCAACTTCAGTCAACCAAAAGATTTCCAACTTCGATTTAGATGAGAGTTTCCCGATTTTGTTGCATGCTGTGTATGTTAAGTGTGGTGTAAGTGGCACCGTGATAAAGAAAAAGGCTGATTCCTAGAAACGTGGTCGGATTTCTTATTCTGGATACTATAAGGAAGAGCATTACTAACGATCTGTAACAATAGGGGAACGCGAGTTACGTTCTGCTTTTCAAAAGGACCTTGCTGGAGCCGCTTTGGGGCTGCGGTAGCTGCAGTTAATTTTGGGCGAAGTATAAGTCCCATGCTGTTCATCGGTATTCCAAGAGCTAATGACAACTTAATTGGTACTTGTATAATGCTCGAACTTAATGTTGCGCAGCTGTTATGCATGTATGAAAGTTCACCTCATAAAAATGAAATTCACAGCAATAAGTCTTTTACACCAGTTATGAGGGGTGATTTCAATTTTTTCCAATTGAGAGTTTCTCCATCGCACTAACCATGATGGTATTTCGGTCAGGGTGTTCGCCTGGTATTTTCACACAATATGTGCTGGATGATAGTCATTACTGTTTCCGGTCAGATAACTACTGCTGTTGTCAATATGCTGCAAAAGTTGAACAATAGCTTGTGGTAAGGCGAGAAGGTTTGATATGAATGCAAAAATCGCCGCTCTTCATATTGTCTTTTCAGAAAACAATATTGTATTGTTCCAGGCGAGAATTCTTGCATCCCATCTTTGAATAATTCACTTCCTGCGACGGAACTGTCTAATGAGCTACATCCGTGAATTCAATGTTGTGCCCCAACTTAATAATTGTCATCTAAACACCTATATATTTATATGCTTATGCAAAAATTTCCCACGACATGAACACCCGTCACTATCATCTACTCGATTTCGATCAAACCTACAAAAGACTTTCCACATCCGTTGAGAACATTGTCTTGCCTCTGTATTCGTTAAATAACGTTAAAAGTAAATATAAATAGAATTTATTCGACGCCCCTTACGTTTATTTCCTACTTTTTAACAACTATTTGTGCATGGGGGAAAACAAAACCGATGTGAACATAGTGCACTCTGTGTGATTTGCCTGAGCGTTTTGCACATTGCTTCACGATTATTTGATTATAACAAGGACTTTGGTACAACTCAGAGAATGCTGACTTGTGGAGTTCAATTTTTTTACAAACAGTGATAGCAACGCTTGATGTGGATTAGAAAAAGAGGCATAGTTGTCAAGTATTAAACAGTCACAATGTCTTTTGTGTGATCAGTAATCAATGAATGTAGAATGGCTGAATGGGAAGGTACCGCAGCGATTAGATAAGCATATAAGAGAGCATCAGGTATGCGTGTAGTTTCTAGTGAGAACACGCTAATTGGACACCCTGATGAGTGGTGGAAGAGGCAAAAGCAAATCAAAATTCTGAATGAATACAAAAGACTATTGTGAAACACAAAGGGAAGAAGATAATATGTTAGACCTATGGGAAACAGTAGACTCTAGTGAATTTATCAGAAAAGTTCAAAGAAGACCGAGGTACTAAAATGTGTATCACAATCCTATATTGAAAGACGGTGTAGACCAGTCTCGTTGAACGAAAGACGGTTAGTACTACTGAACTGTTACAACGCGTGGTGTTATTAACCTACCAGTGATAGGAAATTAATGTCAGATAAGTGCCATACAACAAACACACTGGCTTTCATCGGAACTATTAAAAATCATGGTTTCTCTTGTTACCTATGCCCACTTAACACAAAACATCACAAGCAGTATGATTGAAATAGACTGCATCTTTGGTATACCTATTCCCATCCCATTCAAGAGATAAAAATCATACCAGTAAAAATATAAATTACTGATAATTAGTCGGGGATTTGGTTTATTTTCAAAGGGGCTGGCTGGAAAGTCTATCTGAATGCGAACGTTGCGATCAAATATGAGTGATGGTCAACTNCGCTGCGATCAAATGTGAGTGATGGTCAACTTGAAAAATATAAATATCTTGTATATTGCAGTCCGCCATAACTCGTGATGACCCTTTAAATGATTTCAATAGCCCCAACGGCACATCCAAATGAGTGCCACTAGTTCTGCACTGTGGTGAGCAAAGTAGACAAGTGTAAACTATTGGGGGCCAGTGAAACGTAAAGTGGACCATACGGACAGCATTTTCTAGACCCGTTTTTGTCACTCATGCAAGCTTCAGTGTGTTTGTCTAGCCTCCACCGTCATATACAGTTGACCTTGTTCTGTCCCAGCCACCAAGAGACGAGCTACACACTTCACGGGGTGCTGACATCTTAGCATGGCTTACAAACCGAGCAGTTATACACTCAGAAGAATATACTTTTGCGGGCAGTAATTTTGTGTCCACACAAAATCTCGCTTATAGTTCAGTAGTGTTAGCTTCGGAAAATGTTCACTTCCATACTGGAATACTCCCGTTACAGTTGGTTGTTTTAACCACAATATACTAGGATCTCTAATGAACGCCGCAAGTTACGAGCACAGTCGACGTGGTGAGAGGGATAGTGGAAAGAAACGAAGGCGTTCCCTTGATAAAATAGAAAACGGGCACAAAAGTTTTGTGGTTGAATGCAATGAACAACAATCAAAATAATAAGTAACAATCACACCAACCTGTTTGGACAACCCGGTCTCCACAAGGGACAATATTTTGCTTGAAAAGAGCATCAATAGTCGAGTACTTCATCGAGGACGTATGTGTTGTCATGAAACTCCAAATACCGATGATTTTGCATCAAATGTCGACGTGTAGTCGCTGCATTCGGGTGTTCACTTATGTGATGGCAANGTACCCCAATTTAAGAATTGTCATCTAAACACCCACATATTTACATGCACATGCAGAAACTCCCCACGACATGAACACCCGTCACCATCGTCCAATGGATTTCGATCAAACAAAATTTATTCGACGCTCTAATGAACGCCGGAAGTTACGAGCACAGTCGACGTGGGGAGAGGGATAGTGGAAAGAAACGAAGGCGTTCTCTTGATAAAATGGAAAACGGGCACAAAAGTTTTGTGGTTGAATGCAATGAACAACAATCAAAATAATAAGTAACAATCACACCAACCTGTTTGGACAACCCGGTCTCCACAAGAGACAATACGTTGCTTGAAAAGAGCATCAATAGTCGAGTACTTCATCGAGGACTTATGTGTTGTCATGAAACTTCAAATACCGATGATTTTGCATCAAATGTCGACGTGTTGTCGCTGCATTCGGGTGTTCACTTATGTGATAGCAACAATGAAGCGTGACCTCTCACAGGGTTATTTGTTTGTCCCCACGAAACAACTCACTTCTGTTCTGCATTCAGTCATATGCGAGGTTTATAATCTCTACGCGCACCTCTATGGGAAACAGCACTGAAGTCCGATTACAATAAGAAAATTATACTCACCTGAGGCGCTGTTAGAACAGCAGAAACAGTGTTATTAAGTATTGCTACCTAGAAATACAGTGTGTATGTACACTGCTGGATAACTAAACACAGCGGGCCTCGTTTGGAAAATGTTTCCACGCACTGCCTCCCTTTCTCTCTCATATTGTCCCCTTCGGGCCAACTTAGCCAATGCACTGATTAGAGTTTTGTTTGGGTACCACTGTGGTAGTCAAACGCCAACTGTCGCCCAATTTGAGTTTCCGTAACTAGGGATTTCCCGCCGGTAATTGGGCCCAGAAAGTAAAAGCTGGATATTGACCTCCTTGAAATCGTCGAAATTGAAAGTACCCCCCTTTTTGTACGACAACATCCTTGTTGTTGCCACCTAACAATTTCACTTTATCATCAAATTCATTTTCAGAGGATAATGAGCAGACATTGAGTACGCGCTCGGTTGAGGTTATGCCGGAACGAAATTATGGCGGAACGTGATGCTGAGAATGTAATTTATTGAGGATTAAGTGAGCTAACCTTCTTTTCCGTGCAGTCTTCCTAAAGTTGTCTACTGGTCTATGGGAATTGGCAAAGGTTTCGTTTTCACTTCTCTCGTTACTGTGTGTAGGTCAACCCAAGTAGGGCTGTGAATGCATAGGAAACGTACGACTAATTAGTATTCAACGTGGCTTTCACATTAAACACGATCATTTAAATGAATGACCTTCGCCGTCAAATTTAACATTTGATGGTTGAAACGGTACGTTTTAAATTTCGCGTAGTTCTCGAAGTTCACTGTGGAAGACTCAACAGAAATTCAGGATGAAGATGAAAACTGAAGGGACAACCTGTTTCAAAACAAAATACTTTTGATATAAACTAATGGCAGACACTCTTTTTATGAGGACGTTACATGCACTGTTAGGGAAGTATTTTTCATTTTTCTGTTAACTGTGTTCAATCGTTTCGTAGCTGAGTAGCTGAATAGCTTGTTCGTATACGTAGCTATTGTAGGGGGATGTTTTTCTTCAAAAATTTCATCCACGGGGACTAAATAATGCATAGACGCCCAACAGCTAACCGAGCTAACAAAGAAAATGCCTTCTTCATTAGAGGAGAAAGACGATATGTATTGCAACGTGTTAACACTTCGACACATAAGTGGTTGTCACTCCAAACATAAGTTAATCTTGCATCACGAAAAAACTACATTTCCTATCTTCAAACGGGCATCAGAAAACACTAGGACTTCAACTAATGGTCCAGTGGATGTGGGCGTGATCTCGATCTGGTGGCGTGGTTCTGAGAAAATGACAGAAACCAATGAGCTATTTGACTAGATTGGAATCGATTCCTTTTGATGAGCAGTTGACTCGAAAGTTAAAATTGTGGACTAGTTCGTCTCCACTCAACGTTCCAACGGTAACAAAATAATTACAGTTTATCTCAGCTTCAACAGAGATTGATTTACATCCGAAAGATGGCAGCAAACGCATACACGTGAAT
This sequence comes from Paragonimus westermani, assembly GCA_008508345.1. NCBI lineage: Eukaryota > Metazoa > Platyhelminthes > Trematoda > Plagiorchiida > Troglotrematidae > Paragonimus > Paragonimus westermani. The sequence continues at coordinate 204,860 of QNGE01000874.1, forward strand.
CAGGCTTGGTACACTTGAAATCTTACGCTTTAATCGGTAAACCTAATGAAGATGCCGTTTTCATTAAAAGTGTGTAGGAATTGAATTTTCCAGAACAAATCAGCTTTCGCCTGACAATGACGATCAAGATGCGCACGAACGGATGGAATCACCTACCACGAAAAGTGTCGTTTATTATCAAACTATTTTGTCATGGAGGTGTGGCTCACCGGCATTACCCAGCAATTACCCAGTCGCCTAACAAAGGTTAGTGATGCTGAAATTCGCTGTCATCCAGAACGAAAACAAAAGTCAGTCTTTGTAGTACAAAGCAAGTCTAAGTTTATTGAGTTCCTGTTGGTTATTTTAAAGACAAGACGCATCAATAAAAAGAAGAACTGCAATTGGCACTGACGCCTTAGCTTTCCCGTTGGTCAGTTCAATTCCGCTTGTACCTCGTTTGTCTTGACGCCTGATACACTCAAACAACTTGTTTTACTCCGGTGCTCGTTATAACAAAATCCGATGAGGTAGCAGCTTGCCATCTTGATTGGTTCCCGCACTGACATGCCAGTCTGCTCGCGTTGTCGACGCTGATTGGCCTTCTGCGCCTTCCGCAAATAACTGGTTGACGTCGTATCGCTGCGTTCGTCCAATCCACTCCGTTTACACATGTAACTATGGGGGAGGCTTTTGAAAGACCTTGGAAGACCGTACATCAGTTACATACTACAACCGTAGACGATTATTTGTTGAAGGGATTCGCCGAACGTGTTAAAATTGAAAAGCCGGATTCGGGAAAGATTTTCTGGTATATCCCATATCATGCTGTTACGCATTCGACCAGTTCGGGAAAAATCAGAGTCGTATTCGATCGCGCAATTAATTGTCAAGATATTTCGCTAGATCAACAACTTCTGAAGAGACCTGACCTTGTCAACAGTTTGGTCGGTGTTCTGATGAGGTTGACGGTGGGAGGCATCGCAGTGGTGGCTGAAATCGAAGCCAAATTGTAAAAATCTAAGATCCCTAAAAGTGACATGGACTATCTACAGTTTATGCAGTGGCCCACTGGACAGTTCCAGCTGGAACCGGCCACATTTTCCATAACGATTTACCCGTTTGGGGGTATACTTTTCCCTCGCTGGTTACAGTTCCGCACTCAGGCGAACCATAGAATATTGAATTGAGGAATTTCCCAACTCATCGTTATCGGTCATTAAGGAAAGCTTCTATGTTGATGACTGCTTGTTCGGCCGTGCAGGAGGCTCAACGTCTAGCATCCCAGTTCACAGTTACCGCGTCTGAAGACGGCTTTAGCCTGACCAAGTGGATGGGCAATGACAGTCAGACATTGTCGATTCACTTGACCGAACCGGTTTCTAGTGATTGTGCAAATCATGGCCTGCAATCCTGACGTATGCATCCAACTCTCAGAGTATTGTGGAACGTCTACGGTGACTATCTTACCATTCGTCGAACAAAGGCCGACACCGACTGCACTCCGAAGTGCCCCGCTGTTCTCTGTAACCTTATTTATAATCCTTTGGGAATTTTGCCCGTGCACTGCTTCCAGCCATAAACTACTACAGTCGTTTATAAGAAAAATATGAATTGGGATGAAATGGTAGGCGAAGCGGAAATGGATGTCGATATCCGTTCGTTAAAGCAGATGAGAATTTCATGTCTCTTCATACCAGTGACAGTGTCTACTTTGGATGTGATACTGCATTGTTTCTCAAAGGCATCCAGGCTGGGTTATGGAGCAGTAGTTTACGCTAGGGTCGAATGCAATGATAAGCGTTTCGCGTGTTCTGTTTTAATGAAAAAGTCTTGCATCTCTTCAGGGAATTCGGTCACAATACCTTGTTTAGAATCAGCGGCGGTAGTTCTGGCAACCTGTCTAGCCACTCGGGCCATGGAAAAACTCAAACTGAAGTTCGATTCGACATTTTGGGTGAATTCGATTATGGTCTTGCAGCTGATCTGTTCCACGACCAAGCGGTTTTCCACATTCACAGCAAGTAGACTGTCAGCAGTAGACCAGTTTTGACCTCCAGTCCAGTGGAGACAAGTTGAAAAATCAAAGAACCGAAGGGATTTAGCGTTGTGATGAATACGTGTATGCGATGAACGTAAGTTGAGTCGGTGGTTTTACGGACCTGACTTTCTGAGGCGGGAAGAATCAAAGCGGTCAGTTGTGTCAAAAACGTCAGGCGAAGTTCTGCGGGAGCGGCTGAAGAAAAACGCAACTCATGTTCACTGTTGCTAAGTGGAGAGTTCAGGGGTGAGTCTGCTTGCCAGCTGTGCCAGTAGGAATATGCTATGACGGAGAACAGTGATCTTGCTGTGACAAAAGATATTTCATGCTGGAATCCGTTAGGACGACGAAAGCTTTAGCATCGAGACTCTTGCGTCCAAACTGGAGATTGTACGAGCGACAAAACAAAATCAGTTCAAAGTTGATATTGAAGCGACTAAAACCTGTACCATAAATGCGTCCAGACGGTTCTTTAAACGTATGTCGAGTGCGTTTGGAAATTTATATCCCCTTAAAATGTGACACCTTACGGGTCGGAGAAAGATTGAACTGGTCCCGATTGCCATATGATGCGAGGCATCCCATTCTTTCACCAGTCACGCGTTTTGCAACTCGTTTACTCATTTTGGACTATTATGAACAAATGAGCATGTCGGAGCATTTGTTGTACTATCTGAAATTCAACAACGATACTGGATTTTGCAGGGAACCTGGACAGTCTGTAAACTGTTGCAAAATTTTGCAAAGTATGGAAGTTGGAACGGCAAACATTGCGGTGAGCAGATGGCACCCACAATGAAGGATCGTTTCTCGGTCTCCTAGGCAACATTTACCTTTGCAGGCGTAGACCAATTTGGTCCTTTGTGTGTCCAGCATAAGCAATCAACACAAGGGCGATTTGGGTCAGTTTTCACTTGTTTCTCTGTGAAAAAAGTACGTGTAGAAGTAACATGAGTGATGGACACAGATTCCCTTTTGTGTGCATTCCACTGGTTTGCCGAAGGACGTGGTATTATGTCCAAAAACTAGAGTGACAATGGATTATATTTTCGAGGGGCCAAGACGGACTCAAAAACCATCGCTGGTTCGTAGAATATAGACAAGTTGCGCTCTCATGGAAAAACGTTGCGAATCGATATTCAATCCACTCTACGCTAGTCATCGTGGCAACACATGGGAGCGCCTAATTCGTTCGATAGGGCGGATATTCTGGCTGATTATGCGCGATGAGGTCATCAATGACAAAGTCCTGCAAAACACAATAGCAGAATTAGACTGACTTATCGTTGACTTTAACTTGACTTTTAATTCCGGCTATGCGGATGAGTTGGGACACTTTGTCCGAACCAGTCACTGACTTTAACGATCGAACGGTCTACGGAGCCGAAACGTCTGAGCAAACGCTGGTGAAAATTGCACCGTTTGTCCGCTGAACTCTGTAGAAGGTGGTTGCAGTGTCATCTAACAGCATTGTAGAAAAATCAGACTTGGGACAAACAAAACGAGACCTGAAGATAGAGGACCTAGTTTTCGTCGACGATCTTCGCACGTCAGCTAGTCTATGGCCGAAGGGCATAGTAGCAGAAACGAGAGGAATTCATGACGGGCTGGTGAGAGAAGACGTCATACGAACCAACAAATGGAAATTCAGAGGAGGCGTTTGACAAGCTCTGGTGTCGAGACAAAAGCCGAATGAGGAGAATACCGTCGGTTATGCGGTTGTCGGGAAGAGGGATATCCTATTTCCTATCACCGTTTAATTTATTAAGACGTTGTCAACAATATGCATTCATTTCCAAATTTAACTTGACTCGATCGTACGTAACACTCTCTCTTACTGGTGACTGTTTGATACGCCAACATTTATTTCATTTACATAAATATTGCATCGATCGTATGAGACTTTATTACTCACATTTCCGTTCATACCACAATGTACCACATTCTTCCATATCACCAACAGTAACATGCCACATATTTTACCTTCAGACTAAACAGGGCGATTTGTCACGTTTCCGCGTTTGTAAACCTGGTCGTAAGTTACTAACTACATGAGTTGTTAATTATTGTACTTGTAGAACCACGTTCGATATCAGCACATATATATATACATATATAATGTTACGTATAATCTGCTCGTTGTTCATTTTAACACTTATATATATACTTCCAGCCCAGACCTGGCGTAAGACTAGGCTACTTGAACGCATAATCCGACCTTTCCGTTAATTTATCAACCACCGTGACTTAACTGCAAAAGTGTGTTTGGATAGGTCTACTATCACAGAATAATTTCAAGTTCTGTCACCATTTTCGCAAATCCCTTACAGGCAAACAACATTGCGAGTGACGCTATTGAAAACCGAATATATACATTTCAGTTCCAATTAAGGACATTTATTCCTCCGTAGTGTGGTCAAAACAATCACAGTCCAATATCGCAATCTGATTACCAACTCTGCAACGTGACCTTCACACGCATTAGAGCAGTAGTCAAAATAGTAGGGAAATAAAACTAAGAGAGCTCCAACAATCTTCTCTCAGATTTCTTGCATAATGAAATTACGATTAAACCTCTCTGGCTAATTTTGCGAACTTCTAATGCACACATTATAATTGGGGCAATTAGCAAGGTGAAATCAGCCCGGTCATATTTGAGACAGTCAGTCAGACGACGAAAGCGGAAGCAGCAACATGAGAATCTGTAATACTCATTGATTAAGAACAAGAACGTGGTGCGAAATAGTAGAAATGTTTTGGGTCAATGGAATGTAATGGGATCTAAAGTGAGCAAGATATGGCTAGAAAATGCACGCATGATATACACTACTTGTGCAAAATACAGTAAGCAAAATATAGAAATAAACGAGAAGTAACAATTGGCTTCAACCCTTGAAAGATGTGACTCAAATGTTTAGGAACATTAGTGAGCGACAAATAGTGGCTATACAACTTCCTACAAAATCAACGTTAGAAGTGAGAGTTACATTAATAACATTCATTATGCAACCCATTTGTTCAGAGCATAAATATTTATTCACATACATGTGGACTTCTGTTAAAAATCAGTCTCATATAAATCTCACGTAGTGCACAACCTAGATATTTGCGAATGTGAATATCCATTGCCCTATATATATACACGGGAGATTCGTTGGTGCTAGACATCTGTGAATATATTGGCGTTATTATAGACAACAGTGTATTTCACGTTGAATTCTCCGGTGAGGCAAAAAGCTTCTCTGAAGCGTTTGTTGACATAACGGAGTGCGTCCTTGGTTGGCAACAGTTGCACCACAATACAATTGCGCATGTGAACTGCTTACATATGGCATATGCTCATTCGGCTAGTCAAGTACATTCACGTTTATGCAAACAGGGTTGCGTTATCCGACGGATTTCTAGTTGTTTAAGACCATGCATATCACGATTGCTTCTGGTCAGTATTACACAATTAGACAGTCTCACTTCAAAACATTTTTGTATGTGAAACTGAGGGCAACTTTCCAAAGTTTTAGCTACCCTCAGTGCTACGTCTTTTCGGGTATTATTCGAAAACCTTCACAAATGCGGTTTCATCCAACCGTTTACTGTTATATTGAAACATCATACATGAATATTTGATTGGGAAGTAATATATTGTTGTTTTGCAGTAGGGTAAATTTTCGAGTTTCAAAACGCAGAAGTTGCAGTCTCTCGCCAGAGTCCGTGGATGCATTTCATGTAAGATTCCCTGATTGATTTGCTGTCGGGTACACGGGTGGATCAACTCGGCTGTCGACATTGCTTCTTAAACCATACCATAATATTTTTCGCTTGTCTCTACTTCAGACCATTCGGAGGACTGTAAGGAAAAGGTAAATTGAGAATCCTAAATATGGAAGCAGAGATTCATTTTGTTTGAGCATTTAGGCACTAGCGCTGTCGGTGTATATTCTACAGTACGCAGATGAGCGCGGTCACCAAAGTGCATCAGCTTCAAACCAATGTCGTTACAGTAATGCATATAGTTTTAAATCAGTGAACAGAACGAGGCGGCCATAGGCACACAATTTTACCAAAACATTGTTTATGGGTCAACGATAACCTACACACTACCATAAGTTTATCCACACCTTTTAAAAATCTCTTCCAAACAGACAAATGGACTCACAACCAGAATTCCCTAAAACAAAAATACGTAATCTATGGGTCACTTCTGAACTGTCATCAGCATATAGCTGTTAATACATCAGTATCTCAAGACTAAGCTCAACACAATGGGCACTAACCTGACATTGAGGCGCTAGAGTGAAGTTCATGCACTTGTTTCACTCACCTTTGTGTCTAGGCTTCACGCGGATCCACCGGGTAGAAGTCAGCTCTACATTACAGAAAATCTCTAGTTGCTTGGTGGCAGACTTTCGACCATGCTCCCGAATTTGACGACGAATTGAGGTTGGATTAGCGCACTATCGTGCATGATGAAAGGTTATCAGTGCTCACGCAGAACATGCCATATAAGCTACAGTGGGTCGATGGGTAATAGTTGATTGCAAAACCGTAGTTACGACCGTTGTCGAACTAACTGCCCTGTGACACACAAAAAGGCAGGTGATTCCGTTTTGAACATTGCAACAGTTATGAGGTGGCGCCAGTACCAACAGAGATAATCAGACACTCACGTCAGCTGAAACACACGAAGCACGGCCTAATCTCATGCCTTGACATCCTCACTGAAATGTGTGTGGTCTGAGAATTAAATTGGATAGGACATTGAACTACTGACCAGCTGTGGCACATATTCATCCAACCAACATGCTGTGTCATATATGACTGACCAACACACATTGTGAATGATGATGAATATACGCGATTTCTAAACGATATCCCAGTAGTGTAAAGGAATAGGTCAACGGCGCGTATCCAACAACAGGGTTGGCTCACGGAAACACGTTCAGAGTCCTAACCCTGGTCGTGGTAAACCCAAGTACTACTGACCATCTCCAACAACGTTTAAGCTCACGTATATCGTTTCTTTTCGAAGACGAATGTCAGGATCTTCTGTGACACCGTGACAGGTGCGTGTAACTTCTCGTTAATTCCGTTAACATTAACTAAGACGGAGTTGTAGTTTTGTCTTCCCAGTCTGAAAGAGGTTATAAAACGCCATTAAATGGGCTGTTACTTACATGGCATTGCTGACCAGGATCAGAGTGGGAATGCTGCCGCACTCCGAATATATATATATATATTTATAACTCAATCAGATACCCAAACTGTCCATCAGCCAAGATGTTTGTATAGAGGCGATCGTAACAGTGCCTTGAAAAATGCCCAATAAGCAACAAAATTCAAGTACCCTAAAATTAACCATTTCGAGAGAGACTGGAGTCATGTCAACCAACGGCAGATAAGACTTTCAGTAGCCAAATGATGTTAATTGTAAATAAGAGGACAAGAGAACAGAACAAGCGTCAGCGAGCTACAAATTTCATGTGGTATACAACGAAGAATTACAAACGTACTAACTAAATCTCTTCAATCCACACTTGAAGTTTACCTAAAACTGGGAAGAATACCGCGCGTGAATCGTAACTGATTCCGGAGAATAAACGAGGGGTTCATTTACTGTGGATTTTATTTTCAAGCTGTGGCAATAAACGTAGCATTGCTTTGTTGGCTTACCTCGGCTTACAAGCTGCTCAATCAATGACGAATCAAGCTCATTTGATGTAAAACGGATAGCGGATAACAGATTACAGTGCGCATACGATCAAACAACTAGGTATATGCATCATGCAACACAAAATTGAGCATATCAGTCTTCAGATCGCAGTGGTTCAAACGAGGGCGAATTTATATGGAGGTAACCCTCGGCTATGTGCAAGGACAGACCTCCATTTGGTTTCACAAGATTTTACAAAACTCAGTGGATATACTCCGATTCAGTAGATGGAAGAAGTCTAATTTGATCAGATGAGCCACATATACGCAAAGGAACCAATATCTTGATCAGCTGTGAGTGATGTTCAAGTTGAGAGCAGGCAATAATGTCAGCAAATCAGCGGTTGCCTGAGCTGGGTTGACTTCTCGTATGATATTAATAAAGGGATTATATATATGCCGTGGAATGATCCGTCTCGAAATCAGAATGGAAAACGGATGTGATCGATTTGCAGATAAACAGTGAAGAATAATGCCCCAAAACACGTGAAACAAATTAGCATACCACACTGTTCATATACCGCATAAAATACAAATATTTGGTACAGAATACGTGGAGAATTGTTTAACAAGGCTGACCAAACATGACTATCTTTCAGGCAATCGAGGTGGGGATCAGACTGGGATCGCTCAGTACCAGATGAAGTGGTGAGCCTGTCNACCTGCTACATCACCGAAAATCTTATCCGCCACAACTACGCTCTAACCGGCCTATCCCAACTCATGCATAATATCAACAGCAACAGAATGGAAATGGGCGCCTTACTTACCTGACACTGTTTAGTACGAACATCTCACAGGATTTGATGGTGGCTAACAATGTTCTACCAATGGTCCACAGATGCATCAAAACGAGGATTTTAGAATGCTACATATAGGTTGGACGACTGGGATTTTGTCTAAACAAACCACCCTGCCTCGATTGGGCCGGTTTAACCAAAACCATTGATAGCTTAGCAGTTGCATGTCGTGACATTACAAACCATCAAGTCAACGCAGAGCAGGCCTTTCGCATTATTCACGAAATCGTCATCAACCACCCATAGCCGGTCAAAGAACGAATGTTGGCTACCGCAGAATCCATTGTTTGATCATTACTCAATCCGGTTTTGTTTTCAAAAGAAAATCGTACAAATCCAGCAACTGCCGTGGTCAAGGATCACAGCACGGATGTCAACTTAGACTTCTATGTACTATCTGTGGGCGAACACAATAACCACTCACCTAAAACACCACCGACACGTTGTTTGAGAAAATTAATCCGTTTGTTTGGTAGCGTTTACCTTATTGTCCTGTGATACCGAAAACTTTCCACGTTGAATACCAATTACAAAGCCTCCACATTCAGGTACACCGTTTGACTGACCCATTTCGAAAGCAAGCAGTTGGGCTGAAGTTCTCTTTAATCAAAGCTCACCAACAGACCATACTCCTGCCCGGATCAGGAACTGTACTACTTCTCTTTTGCTTGTGAGACCGTCTTGTTAAGAGAAACTGCAGTAATCTTACAAGCAACCGTCAGGCAGGAATAGCAGGCGGGTGCAATGTCTCTCATAGGCATACACGTGAATTATTGCCTATGTGAACAACCAGTGAACTGTTTATCCAGGTACAGGAATCCGTA
>QNGE01000875.1:6905-25501 GCA_008508345.1 Paragonimus westermani
TATACTGCAACGCTTCTTGTATTACACTTCAAAAATCTTTCTTCTCAGTGTAGATCTCGTCATTGCAGCCTCTCTCTGTTTAGTTTCCGAGAGATAAGAGTTTCCTTTCCTTATTAGCCACTCAAGTGGCTAACCAGCATTGGTCGGCAGGACACAACGGGCCCAATGGCACCCTCCCGGTCTTATTCCTTCGGGTTTACACTGGATATGTGGTATGTTGGTGGAACTGCAATTGGTGCAGCGCAAGCCAATTGCAGTGGTGGATAAACGCAGGCGTCCTTTGGCTTCCGCCACTGTGACAGTCCAATCCGAATCGGATGCCGCCAACCGTATTCCGCGACTCTCGGGGTACGCGGTCATTTGGACAGCTACTCACGTTGCACAGCCTCCTTTGGTTGGGCCACCTGGTGCGTACATAATCTGACTGTTCACCTTAACGGACACTATACTTTGTGACCACCAATAGCTGTGTGAAACCACATTGTGGGTAAGTAACAACGTTTTCACGATATAAGACCACATTGACTGTCCCATTCAGTAAAGTAGTTAGGTGTTTCCTGCCTGGTTGGGGTCCCCGTAATCACTAAAACCACTGGTTATAAACATTATCTGAGATATCACTGTGCTGCAACCACTGACGTGCCAGTAATAGTAACACTTCTGGTGCTTGAAATTAGTCTTCTTTTGTCAGTTTTTAACCTCCTTCATAACGTGTTCTTCTAGGTTGTTTCGAGACACCACTGTGGTGAGCAGCGGCCTGAGCCACGGTGTCTTCTAGCCAGGCTCATGGCGGTTATGACGACAACGGTAATGATGGTTAAACGGCCCCTTACATTAGCATAATCTTACCGTAGTCACATTGACTTCTGGTAGTTAGAGATAAGGTCGTTGGAAAGTTGCGCTACGAACGAAACAACCCACGGACAAAGAGTGGGTACCCATTTCATCCAGAAATTCATTAACGTCCAATGTTTGTCCATCTACTTACAGGTACTTGACCACCGCGTACAAGGCTAATGCCCGCTCATGAGGGGATCGGGGGAGCGATGCCTAATTATTTTCCGAATGGTCATAAGAAATAAACTCTGCTAAATAGAGGACGGTAAGGTGAAACTCAGTCTGCCCAATTCACTTACTGGCTTGCATATGGCATGTCGATTAAATGGAAGGCTGCGTTGCCTGTGCTTCTAGTGTTACAGTAGATTACAACGTCACATCGTTGGTTGAGGTAATGCATCAGAAGACCATCGTGGACCGTTTGACACAGACGATTCTATTCACTTATTTCTGACAAGTTTAGTGGTAGATGCGGCGATAAAACGGACTCAATCATTCTGACTTTTAGAAATGTGATTGATATCCAATGTGCATGAACTGGTCGACGGATAATTCGAATAGCATATGAACTTTGTTTATTCTTTGCGACGTTATCATAATGGATGACTGAATCGCGTGTCACGTAAGTACAATCTAGCTCATGTTACAGATCTTCTGTACGTAGAAGGCCTGATTCGTCCTTCTTCAGTTTCCGGATGGACTGCACCATGTCAAGGAAGTGATTCGCTGGCGAACATGGCTTGTGTGGAGAGGAGCCTCTCAGATCTGTGTGGTCTGAAACCGGTCTGAAATGATAAAACATTTGTAGCAGAATCTCAGCTGATTACTGATGGGTAGGTGAGGTAGCTGGTTAATTTTAAGTTGAACATCTGAACGTCCAGCCATTTTCACTTATGGGCAACAATCAGTTTGCCCAATCGTCAGAGATATGCACTACTGACGAGCTATACTGAGAGCGAAACTCGAATCTAGGGCTTCTTTTTGAAAGAGGCTGGTTGGAAAGTCTATCTGAATGGGAAGGCTGCGATCAAATGTGAGTGATGTTCTACTTGAAAATAGACCAAATGCCCAACTACTCATCAGCAAAATTAGCTGATTGTTCTTTCTTTGTTGTAGGAAGCGAGTATTTAGTGAAACAATCCAATGAGTGTTGGTTAACATCAGGAATTTTATGGTTCATACACTTCATTGACGGGGCTGTAACCCGCGTAAAACAATGAGCTGAATTATTATGGATTTTGAACATGACGGTCAGACATGAAGAACGATAGATGTACCTACCTCCTACTGATTCATCATATCAGATTTACAAGGACAAATCGATTTTTGTACCAAACAGTTGAGGGGGTTAGATAATCAATCAATGAGTTAAGAAAGGTGAATAGGTCCGGTGTACGGTTTTAAATGGTCCTTATCACTGGCAACGATACCGATGGGGTGTGAAATTAATCGTTTCATGAACGCGAACACCTGAAACTGCGTAATATGTTTAACGCTAAGGAAAGAAGGCTGTATGTTGCCTACTAGTTGTTAGTCAAACTGTCGACCCAACATGTGTCCGGTGAATACTACTGCGTCATTCTAATTCAGAGTTCTTTTGGTTTACCAAGTCAGTCCCATCAGTTTATTCAAATCAGGTTTGTACGTTCAAAAACGACTGTTCGCGAGTCTGAGCCTATTCTAAACCCAGAGAAATTCTTATACCCGTTCAGAGAAAATCTACGGTCCCCGTTATTTGTAAAACAACAAACGGTGCGCGTTACTGTAATTTTTTTGCTGATGAGTCAGCACGAAATACATACATCTCCATGTTTTACCCATTTCGTTCAAACTGGTCAAAGGAAACGTTTCAAATTCCGCTGTTAAGATCACTCGAATATACACAAATGATGCTGCCGTCCGGATAATAACGAACTTAAAAACTCAGTTTTCGAATGCTGTTTTCACAACTGTCATTGTCAGCCACAGCGATGTTCTTTGTCGCTACTGGGCCTGTTCTGGATGTCTTGCCGACGTCTTACTAGGTCCGGAGTGACTGACGTTCTCCGTTCACCAGTTTTTGAGTCTACCGCCGAATGAGTTTTACTCGTCAAGATGATGAGAAGTTAACAGTGCGACCGTAACATTAAGGGTGATGATAGCAGGCACTGTACTAAACATCGGAGTGAAAACGGAAAACCTTCACCAAGTCTGATTGGTGAGTTTCGGTAAAGCTCAACAGTGTGTTTTGCTAAAGATGGAGGGAATTTAAACGTCTGAGAAGCTCTGATGACCAAGTCTTGTGATGTTGTGCTACGCATCTTAGACATATTGCTGAAGGTTCTCCAGAAACTGGAAAATGTTGACCCGGAATTTCGAGACAGCGTGTGTCATAGAGGAATCACTTGGAGACGACCACCGTGGGGTGGGAAGACAAAATGATGAGTAGATAAGTGCAAGCAAGTGTTTAAACGTTCAGTTATATATGCAGAAACAACATGAAGGTATTCGACATGGAACTGTTGTTATCGGGTCACTATGGCAGGCTGGAGTGTTCCCTCTGGGAAGATCTATGATGTATGTGGTACACAGATGGGTTAGACACACCGTATAAATCGACAAGTGGTGAAATCTTCGGTTAAAGCGCCCGTTTTCACACACCTTAAAAAAACATACCAATAGTGGAGTTTCTGAATCGTTTAACATGATGAGATAATGCTTCCGTTGTGATCGGACCTTGTAAGAACTAAGTCTTAGATAGGAACGTACGACTGGGTTACTCTTTCTCATGTAATCACGTGTGTAACGCCTCTGACCGGTACTTTGTGGAGTCGTTCGTAAAGTCGCCGTTACTCATGGCCTCTTTCCAGCCTTCAGGTACATCGTAACGGAGGCACTTTTCTTACTTTGGTGGTACATCGTTTGAACGTCCATGCGTTTGGTCTTTCGTGTCAACTTTCTGACGGTATTGATATTTGATGCCTTTTGAACACAATGCCCAGAACTATTTAGTCACTATTTGGTGCAATATACGTTTAACGGTGGCTTCACCTGTACCATGGTGAACACGCTTGCATGAGGACCGAAGGTAACTGTTGGTCGTTTATCACTGTGTACGGACGGCTGTTTGATTCTCACTGAATCCCAAAGTATGAAGCAAGCGGCCAAGCCACCCGCAAGGTTCTGCTATTTAGGACTCCATAAACAGTGCTGAGTTTGGTTGTGAGTTGATAGTTCCACAATTATTGGATTCGCGGAGTTTGGAAAAGGTACTCAGTATCGTAGTCTTCAAATTTGAATTTCCCATCGGATGTTTTTTACAGAGCTTTAATTTTTTTGCGAATATTCGTTTCCCTTAGCAGTAAGGTTATAACATAGAGAAATCTTTTACTCGGAGGTGAACACTGTTCTCCGGTTTTGAAATACTTGTAGAAATTACACAAGCACACCTAGCACATAGTTGGATTGGGACGAACTTCGCCCCTCTTCAGCTTGCAGCTCTTGACTCCAGATCGGATACTTAGCCAAAAGCAGCTTGAGTGTCGCCAAGCTATTCAGAGCTTCTGTCAGAAGAATAATTGATCTGACTGGATAGAACGGGGAAAGTTAGACCTTGTTCTGACGCTCTCTTTGGTGAACTTTTGCGGCAAGCATAATCCTTTCTTGTCCAATGATTAAAATGAGATCTGAATGGGATTTGTAAGACTCCAGCTATGACAGCTATTTCGACGAACGGATGGACGTGATAAACGGGTCAGCAGATGGGTCTACAGACAAATTCAACAGTGTTCTGAGTAACAATTTTGATAAAGTCAATCATTTTTATAGAATTCTGCTTAATATTCGTCACGAAAACTCAAGTAATCAGGTCTTAAGCCATTTAAACTTCTCCGTGATTAGTATCTATTCACGTGTCTGTTGTCTATCCATCTTTCTAGATTCTGTGGTTGGCACGGGAGGTAATGTGCACAACGTTGTTACCTCGCTCTACACCATGACGTCAAACAGTCTACATACGTGCGTGCGTGAGGATGCCTGTGCCTACCCGTCTGCTTCGTCATACACACTTGCACACGCAAGCGTCATCCACTAATGTCGGCTCAAGTACATTCATAGGCCATGTTCACTGGGCAGTGGACATCCAGATTCATTGAAATACAGGCAACAAGCAACTGGTATGCTGCTTCTACGCTCTCCCGATTGGTCCTCGCCACCATGTTCCCCTTGAGCACCTGATAGTGGAGTTTATACGGTCACGTTGGCACTGATGTGTGTGTGGTTTGGTGAAAGCCTCGCACCAGGGGTGTGATCAGATAAACAGTTCAGACATACGGTATGCATTGCTACTGTTGCACCCACATTCTCCTTGACGTCACACATCGACCGACAACTTCAGAAGTGTTCACTGGAATACCAGACAGGCAAGACCAATTAGACTTTTTTCTACTGATTATCGATAACCAGTGCACTGCTTTCTCCTCGTCGCGTTAAGCGTATTGTGTAATTCAATTCGTTATTGTCGATGGAGATGATTTGTGTATTCTGATGAACCCCGACAATGGCGAGTCTCCACTATTGCGCACCTGCCAGAAAACGACCTGTTGGAAAGTGAAGCTGAATGCGTAGATTGCGATAACGTGTGAATACCGTTCGACGTGTTCTGGCAAGTTACTCACTGTCCCGCCAAACACACTCGATATAGCTCCAAGCCCAGAGTCCAATCCAATACATCATGCCTAACTGCGTATATTCTGGGCTAGTAACATTGGTATTTATGGAAACATTTCTTACTGGCTTTCAGTTTCGTTAATATCGCTGATTCTTTGCCTTTTTGTTATACCAGAATTATGTGGTGTTTGAAATACACTGTGCTGCTGGGCAAACACGTTGACAGCATTAAGCAGTGTCAGCTGCCTTATTCGGATCATGGATGAACAGGGAGCGCAGTTGGTTGATCGTAGCTGTCGAATTCCCATAAGCACTCCAGTCAGCCTCTTTGTTAGGACTGGTTAACAGAGTAGATCCTCCCCATGACAGGGACTAAAACTCCGGCCACGCTTTCATGAAGAAACTGCTGTTCCACTGCTGGCTGAAACCACGTATTCAACCGCTGAGCCACATTTTCTTGTGAATAATGTTCTAAAGAGCCTATTGAAAGTGTGGTCGGATCCTAGTTCCGACCGTGGCAGGGTTTTATTCTGCGGACGAGGTATAACAAGGGGGAAACTCGAATTTAGTGCTGTTTTTGGAAAGGGGCTGAGTGGAAATTCTGTGGGGATGCGACAGCAGCAACAAGTTGTGACTTTCACCTTATGTAAAAAAAACCTCTTAGTAATCACCAGTTTATCTTATAACAACCAAACCTCCTTCCAGTTATTATTGATTCACTGATACTTTACATGCACATTTTATATAGGGTTTTGTCTACACACCCCAAGCTGCGCGTTTTTACTGCCTATTATTCGATATCCCTCATTCACTTAGTCACCCATTCCACTGACTTGTGAACGGCGATTATTAAAATCCGAAGGTTGGCAATCAGCTGGAATGTGTCAGTGAAGTGATGAGGCATGGTTTTATGACAGGAATCCAGATGGAACAGTTCGCCTATAGAATCTCAAGCTTGGCGGTGTAACTTTGGCATGAACATGCATGGATCACGTAGGCCAATGGTGATTCAGTCTATGTCTGATCTGTCTTTTAACCAACTGAGAAGAGCTAAGTGGACATTCTAAAATCGCGTCGTCACCGGTGTGATCTGTAATGGCCAGATGGAAAGAAACCTACTGCCAGAGTTTTCTGTCTGTAGCACCAAGACCGTTCACAGAGCTCACCGATTTATCACGTTGCACACTTCGAAGTGAGAGTATCATGTGGGAAGTGGAGGTTAATGGTTTAAACTCTTACAACGATTATCTGAACAAGTCATGATAATATTAGTGAAAGTAATTAAACTTGGCTTTTAAAAATATGTAATTCGTCTCATGTGAATTTAAATACAGTCTTAATTCATCGCATTTTCTTCTAACGGCTGAGTCGATAGACTGTCGAAAATATGTAAGTTAGATTCGGTTCACTTTTTCGTCTCCGTAAGACTATGGAAATGAGTGAACATGGTCAATCCGTATCCTTACGTTCTGATACATATGACTTATCTTGAAATAAATAATATACTACGTGAACGAATAGTGTACAAGCAGAACCGTGAATAAATCCTTTTGTCTTATTAAGGCCTTATTAAGCTTTGAATTTTGTAAAAGTTCACGAGTACATTTTCAAGTTAATTGTTACGGTTTATCAAATTTTTGTTACATTACTAGAAAACTCAAGATTGCTCTGTTCCTTTGTGATTTCAGATATCCCCGTTAGAATTTGCACAAATTTTTCAGTTTTCCTGTCCCTTCTTTCTCTGTTGAATTTCGATAGAATTTATCAAACAAATTCTGTTGCTGTCCAGATGAACGTGACTGTTTTTTTACGTGCAGTTTAATCGGCTAGATATGTGGGCATGTCCGAAAGGTACTAATACAATCAAAAACATGGTGGAGCGCACAAGCTGGTTCTCGGTTAGTCATCATCAGGTCAAATACATAATGCTTATATGATACAACGTTGCTATGGCAAACCAAATCAAACAAATAAATTCAAATGAGGTCAACCATGTGAAAATACACTGTGGTACGATTACGCAATTAGAACCGTGGTAGACTGATCGGTCCTGCTGTGCGTAGTGAGTAATGACATATATAAGGCCTGAACAAAGCGCTTTTATGCAAACACCAATCGAGTGTCGATCACTTCAGGTGTAGACATAATCCGGTATCTCTGAGTCTTCGGCAGACTGCATTGGGTTTGGAAGATCGGAAGAAAAGAAAAGGATGGATTGATTGTGTTGTGGATGTTGATAAACATGAGATATAATTCTTCTACTTTGGCGGTTTGTCCAGGAAAATTGATTAAGGACTCCTGGAAGTTTTGGGAGTGTTGGGCGTGAATACTGAAATTACTCCTAAATGAATCAACAGTTTTAACCTGTCTTAGAAAACCCTACTTGCAAGTTTTTGACACTGTCCGCTGTGGCCCTTTGTAGGACCCCAGTCATAGTACTCGCTGTTCACACACTGTTCGCCCGCCCATATCCACGCGAACCCTGCGCAGGCCTCAGCCCATTTTGCTGTTCAGTCATTTACGCACCAATTTCTTGTTTAACGCGTTGGTCCTTCTTTGTCCAACTTGTGCGAAACTCAGGTCACGATAACCTCCTAGACGAAGAAGTGTGAAGAATGGTTAACCTCAATCGGAGTGACAGTCAATGAAGGTCACCAATGCGGTCGATGCTAATGCGTGGAAAAGTACAGCTTGTCGAGAGCAGCAGCCATGATGTATTTCATGAGATCTGTCCTGACCTCATATTTGGTCCACAGGTGTGTACGAATATGATTGCTTTGTGCGATCTGGTTGTTGGACTCCATCTCGTCCATTTTTTCAGTACGAGCGAAATGTCGAGTACGTTACAACTTGTACGTGATTCTTTTAGAATTCATGGTGTATTTTGTAATGGGAGTATTGAAATACCTTGCAAAATGTTCTATAAAATGTCTGATAGATTACTGGTGTTCTGATAATTTCCGTTTATTTTTCTAAGCAACTCTGCTAACCCCGACAGCTCGAAACACAGAACTTGGCGAATACAGTCGATGACACTAATATTATCTTATAACTAGGCAAGTGTGAACAAAACAATCAGAACACGAACAGATGGATGCACTTTGTAGTAACATATTATCAAGTTGACTGTCACTCACATTTGATCACATTTCTTCACACTCAGATAGACTTTCCAAAAGAAGCACTAGACTCGAGTTTCGCTCTCATTAGAGCTCGTCCCCAGCAGCGCATATCCTTGCCACTGCCCGGATCTGAACTCCGGCCATTCCAATCAGGAGGCAACCGTGTTGACCACTGCGCCATTGACCACACATTATTCACGACCGAATCATCCAATCTGAACGAAAGAGGCTTGCTCGAAAATCTATCTGAATGCGAGGAAATGCGATCAAATGTGAGTGATGGTCAACTTGAAAATAAACCAAATCCCCGACTACTCACCAGTAACGTATTAGTCTCAAAGTTACAGTAACGTGAATCAATATTTTTACGACTGGTGGCGAATTAATCAGCGATTTTCGAAGCTCACCAAATCCCCGGCAGGGTCAGATCCACTTGCAATCATTTTGGGACTCAAATAATGGACCTGAGTTGGTTAATTACAGCCGGTTCATCAAACAGTAGAAATTGTGGATTGAATTGATGCTATAGTATTCTTAATATATGTGCTGAAACGATAATGCGACCGGTGGCGAAGTGGAGTTTGACGGCCATACCAGCTTTTCCGGTTTTCCAACGACATTGTCCTCCTCACGTAAGGAGAGGTTTTTCGCTCATTAAAACACATGTATCTTCATTGTGAAGAACAAACTTCTGTTGGTTCTGACTGTGGACATTTTCCACGGTTAGAATGATAGACACGAGGTGAAGCATACTCGATAGCCTGACCTTCACTATTAAGTACAGGCAGTTTCTTTAATTTGGCGGGCACGTGGAGTTCAGTTGCGTTGAGTTTGTTCAATTGAATTTATTAACACACGTTTCCTTATGCAAACTGTGGTCATTCTTGAATGGCGGATTTACGTGGGATATCTTTTTCTGTGATGACTGACTGTTCAGATGGCGACTTTCGTTTGTCTACAAACCTTTTAGGTAGCCAAATCCATTTCAATCACAAACCTCACTGTGTGCTGATTCAGCTTACTAGTAGGGGTAGCACATTCACTAGTTCGCGAGGTTGCTGAACTGAAATGAAAGTGTAGAAGTTCGTGTAATGACCAGACAACGTGAACTTTCCATGGGTACAACTGTGTTAATACGACCACCTTCTGGGAAACGTGAAATTATGACCGGACACAACAGATAATGGTTGGACTCAAGTTCTCGTGTCACTAATCTGCATTAACCCAATGATTGGTTATCTGTCCTCATGTTAATTTGACGTGGAAGACTAATAGATTTGCCGTGAATTTGGTATTGATAAGTGAGTACAAATTGTTTAAATCTACGACCTTGTGTCCTAACTGTTTATGATGAAGTCCTTTAAAAGGACTGACCATAGCAAATTTTTCTGTTAATCTGTTTTCATACTTCAAACCAAGTGTTTTCCTCTCATATATATATATATATAAACTGCAGTAACGCTTGAATGCGAGTTGCTTGAAGACGGATGTGAGAAATTTCTGTTTCTATACTGCCCGTTTGCGGCAAATGTGAAGAAAAGGCAAGTGATTTGGAAACAGGATTGTTGCCTCAGGTACCTGGTCATCTGTACGGTATTACAGGCTGCAATACCTTGCCTACTAACAAGGTGATTCTATCCGGAAGTTGACAGTACTTCATCAAAATTCCTAACAATCGCTTGACCAAGTTTGTCAACACCCATGGTTTCTTTAGTTGCTAACCCGTAAGTACGCCGTTAATATACGGTGATAAGTTAACCCTCTGTAAACTTACCGATCGTTAGCCTCTCTCGTCAAGTTTCACAGAATGGTTTTGGCTTCATTTATCGTAGTAATCAAAGGTTAATTCTGATTGACTTTCTCTTCCTTGAAACAAATCAACTGAAAATACAATTAAAACTGACGGACAGAATTCCGTAAAGCATGCCGTTGCGTTTGTTTTCTGTTCGCAAAGCTTATTCGAACTAACTGGATTATCCATATTTTTTCTACAGAAGTTTACTGGTGAAATAGTAATGATGTGTACATCATCATCGCTTTGTTTCAAAATTTCCCTAATTGCATCCTCGCGTTATTCGCGTGAATTAATTTTGTTTACGTTTATTTACAAATTTCTGACTCTGCATACCAACTTAGGCACTTAGATTGCTAACTCGCCCAATGTCTGTAATTCTAACGACCTGTTTGTTTTATTCTGATATTCACGCCATATGAAATTGTATGACAGTCGAGAATGAAAGAAAACAACAGTTTTCAGAGTTAACCGTCATAATTTGACTCCCTCACGCAGCTCCGTTCTTCTATCTCCGTGCGTCAGTAACAGTTCTGAATTGTTTGTATATGTTCGCGTTAAATCACGCAACTGTGTAAGAAATACATTGGTGTTGGTTCGTGTTAATATCACACACCATCTAAACATCAGTTTTGGTCAAAATTCTTTAAGAAGATTTCTTCAAAGTGTTCATAGGTGAGACATTAAAATTCTGGCCTTGTTCCACACAAGTTGTGTACAGGTTTTACACGTCTACCTGTAAGTCAACAAGTAACGCACTGTAAAACATTAACTAACAATAGTGAATCAAATACTTTGGGACATAGGTCACTGTAAAAATGGTTGGAAAAGTTTCTCTAGTTCAACACATTTGTTCACATTTACCATAATTTTTTTAGTGTAATAAACGACAGTATGTTGCTCAAATTCTGATGTAGTAAACTGGATAAATCGGGAGTTCGGTCAAAGTTCATAGACAGTGAAAGCATTTAGCCTCATAGGAAAAAATAATCTTGAACTCCATGGAAATTCATAACAGTCATTGGATGTAGCAGTGAGGCTTACAGGTTAAACTCGTTCTGATGCCTGATGTGTGTACTGATCTGGTTTGAACGGTTGCTGCTTTTTGTGATGCAACAGCTGATGAATCAGGACTATCAGTCGTTAGTTTGTCTGTTCGATTGTTTCAGTAGAGCATGATGCAACTTACTTTGTCTTTCCGAACAGCCAAGAACAAAAGGGTACAGATTGTCTGATGAAACTATAAAAAATACTCCACATCGAGACCTACGGACATTGTAAGGGTACGAATGACCTTGTTCGGAATTGACAGATCGCTGCTCGACCAATTGCAACACTGTAGCAAACCTATCATCACATCTCCAATGCGTTCCTCTTTACACATTCCTTAATTAGCTTGTTGGATCTGTCATATGCTTAGTTAGAACAAACACTTCTCCAATCTATTGTGTCCAATACGCCAAGTGTTCCGCCGTTGACACCCAATTGACCTACATTTCAAAGGCCAGTGTAGAGCATAAAAACAACTGCATTTACTCAGTGAACTCCCAGCACAACGTTTGACAAGGGCAAACCGGAATAACCCTTGACAGTCAAAGCTCAACATGGTCTGCAGTTCAAACCCTGTCAGCAACGTCAGTGTCGGTGCCAATCATACATCACCAAGTTCATTGTTTGGCATGGCTCTTGGCCAGGAACACTACTACAGCAGCCATTCAGGCTTTGTTAGACGCTTCTACGCGACACATCACGAGGAACATCTAGTCGCTGCTGCATAGCAACCCGAACCACACATCCTGTCCTGACGCTGGCACATAAACAAAACAATACACAGTCTTACATTGAGTGCTTTCTACCCCAAACCTTGTGTAGCTTCCTCCAGCAAATTACAAGCCGACGACTATTGTGGCATCAACCCTCACTCTGTCATACCTCACAAGTCCCCACTGTCACAATTGGTGATTCGCAATTGTCAAAATCATTCCTGCTGTGCTAACCGGAGTTGGGTTATTCCAAATGTTTTGTTGTGCAGTTTTTGTTATTCATTTGTACTAGGTACACTGCAAGTTGTGTATAACACATGCAATTTTAATGACACTATTCATGTTCTGATCTGGCTTTCAAACCTACTGTCACCAAACCTCTGGGGGGTCTAATATAAAGCACGACCCACTTTCGTTGTAAGCTCGTTCAGATGGTCTGGACAGATGAAAACAACTGTAAAATATACGGTATAATGATTCATATAGCTTAACTTGTTTTCTATTTTTTTGGTTGTTTTGAGAGTTTGATAAACAGTACACAAACTCTGATAGTGTATCAAATAACCAGTAACGAATTTCCCGATTAACTTATCGAATTGGCCTGATGCTATCTCATTGCCTAAGAGTATACTTCCTTCTTGACTTTCTCACATGCTTTCATTAAAGAGTGATCAGGTAGGTACAATGTTTTGAAAGTGAAAAACTCATAAGGAAAGGTTCTCATTAGTGGTTATCCTCGAAGAAACTCGTTATCTTACAAACATACACTATCGCAGTCGGCAAAGAATAACCGATTTTAATTTGACCGACAAAATACTATTCTAAAAGTTAACACGTAAGGAGTAGAACATCGTCACTGATTAAAACTTGATCCATGACCAAAATAAGAGACACGATAAAACAGTAAAACATATTAATCGGGGACCGTTTTCGCTCAAGCCACGTGTTGCATACTCCAAATATTTTGATAATGACCGAATAAGGTGACATCCAAACAGTCAGGTCCTGATGCTGTAAAATTTCGCAGGCAACCATCGCTGATTGTCGCTCAGTAAATGCTGACCTCAGATCAGCCTTATGAGGACATAATGCAACAGAAAATCAGAGGCGTTTCCGAATAATGAGGTTGTGGCAAAGGGCACAGATTTGTCTAACCACTAATGCAGTCATCGGTGCCAAGACAACTGATATGCGTTTGCATGCCAATACATTCATGTCTGTTGACTTTGATACTACACTCACTGTGCCCAGGGTGGTCCGCGGTGCATGAACCTACCAAATACAGTGTATACGAAAAGTTAATTCACCTAATTCTTTTTAAAAGTCAACACGTCAATGCTGTTCATTTTGAATAACTCTGAATTTGTTGAGCGCGGATCAAGTCATGAATTAGCAACAGTCAACGTTGTATCTTCGGAAATAATCATGAAACTCTGTGTGCCATCATAACTGGTAAAAATTTCTGAAGGGTTCATCCGGATGGATTATTCTTTAGAAAGACGCCGTGCGTTCGTTTGCTTCCTGCCTCCAAAATCTAAGCACTCAAAGTAGCGCATCAACTGGCACACAACATTTTTATACAAAGGCGCTAGTAACAATGTCTAAAACTATTGGCCGGAGGTAGTTTAATGGTCAACTAAAGGCAAGTCAATCAATCCTCGTTGTCGTTTGCTGGCTGGTCAGTTAGTTTAGTGTCAACTCATCATTGAAGAATTTGTTCCCAAGTGAACGCATTTCATGTTATAGTATATTCATATGTGATCTGAAATGTGAACAAAATACGAGGAGTTATTTGACGATACCCAATGGAACATCTCCGATAGAAATGTAAAACTTTTAAGGTCGTACAAAAAAGGAGTGTTAACGTAGAAGTTTCTGCGTGTATAAAAGCAGTCGATTTGACCTGAAATTTGAATTGTGGATGTAAAACCGCAGTTCATACGCCTTATTCAAGTATCCGAAAGAATTCACTCAATAACAGCTTCAGCTGAATTTGTGTGAAGGCTCACTGGTAGTAGACACCTCATTCGAACAGTAACGGAAATAACGGTTTTCGCTCTTTCAAGACGCATATTTTGGCTACTGATTTTTCGCCAGTGAGAAACCAATTATAATGAGGGCGATATAACTGGCCAAAGGATTCCCTTTAGGTGGGTCCCTTTACGAGTATATGAATGTTGCGTCACCGCTGGGTCCTAGAAGTCAGATTTTTCATATTCAAGCTTCAACACTGCAGACCAATCAAGGTATGATGTACAGAAAACTTGTCGAACTGGACTAGTAAGTTGAAAAAAGTATGATGTTATGACACAAATGTTGCAAGGCGTGAATCTTCACAACATTTACAGGCTAAATCCTCCAATCTTCACCTGAAGCAACCTAGTTAAGTTTCAATCGCTGTTACGATTAGCACTGAACTGAAATTTGTTTACCTGCCGCCATGCGAAATTTACAAAGATTCAGAGCAGTTGTAGATCCAAACTCATTGACGAGTATTTTTGTAGTTCATTTCAGACCCAATGAACTCTGATAACGTAGATCAGAGACGATGCCATGAGCGCTGACTGGAAATGTGCAAAATTTCAGTCTAACTCAAACTCCTAAGTATTTTGCTAATTTGATAAAGCATGATAAGTTTAGTAACGTGTGTATGATGGACAGTCTGCTGGAAGCACGCGATTGGTTTCGAGATTGTTGCCACTCATCAGATGTGCATAGGATAGACTATCTGCCAGTTCCAGTTAATGCTCGCAACATCGGCACTGATCTATGAACTCCGATGAAGCTGGACTAAAAGGCAAATCTAATTAGTAGATGAACTAGGATCTACAACCTCCAGCATTTGTCGTTCCTATATCACGGTGTTTGTTAAAGGCTCACTGGGTACGCTTATCTACTGAATGGCGACAACCACGAAACTGGTCGTGTGCTTCCGGCGACCATTAAGCACACACTAATTACCATACCATAATTTGTGGAATTTGATGCACTTGTCTGAAATCCCGGCAAGGAAGCCATGGGGCAGTCAGACGATTAACAAGATTCAGATTAAAACAGAACATCAACCAACAACCTTCTGGATTGATCGTCCGCCGGGGCCAACTGAGTATGACTGCGTTAAGGGCAACCGTAACTAACCCTGACCGCAGGTTGTTGGCAATTCAGAATTCAACAGAAGGGCAGTGAAGGCATGCACTGTGCACGCCATGCCAACGTACTGAACGGGGTGACATCTGTTTCATTCTGTCAGTCGCTATTCCTTCAAGCTTGCGCTGGTGGGAAGTCAAAATAGTGCAGCTCGCATGAGGCGATTGGAAGTACACTGTCTATGTTCTTCAATGATACTACCTTTTTATGACGCTGAACCTAAAACTAATTCGTTGGAACCAAATATGGTCACAGCTATTCACCGGTGGCTAAATGTGGCAACGTAGTTACACACTAAGAATCACAGGAATTTTTCTAAACAGGTGTTCGACTGGGTACGTATTAATACTTGTTGGCGTGCCTCTAAACGAGTGCATGAACGTAAACCCAATTTTATGACACACCCAAACTTCATCAGAATTTATGAAGTGCACAAAACGTGCCAAACGGCGCTGTGACTGCCGGCTGCTCTCAACTCTGTTCGTTTTCCCCAGAGATCTACCATGACTTCATGTGCCTGGAGCTTAACTGAACTAATGAAGAAAATACGCTTGCTTCACAAGAAAACTGACCTGAAAACTAGAAGAATTAATTCACTGGTGATGTAGTACCCGACTAATTGAGGTCATGTAACTCCACAACGGAAAATAACTATACGGCCTTCACCTAGTTTCAGCGCGTGAACAAGTGATTGCGCAAAAATTCCGACAACCTCCTCATAAACGTCTAACACACCATGAAACGTAAATCATCTTAAATCAATTGTTGACTTTACACTATTGAACTCGGTACATATTTTATCTGTTAGCCTGGAGTGGGTATGATTTACGAATGATTAAATAAACTGCCTGGGTTGCATCCTGTCTGAAGACAAAAACATGGAGCTTGATAATTGAGTTTCTCGGCAGATTACGGAACTGCGGAACTATCCGAAGAAAAATTGTGGGCTGTTTTGAATTCATCTCGGTAGAGTGTGTAAGTCAATGTGATTAAATGTGGTCCATTAGGATTTTTTAATTTTTTTCACTAGCTAGTACCTTTAGTGATGTTCTCGTGAACGACGACGTTTTGTAGACAGCACATCAACTGAAAGTTATCCACTTCGGATCTATGGGTTGCAAAGGTCCAGGAGGTATACTGTACCTAACTGTCCGTTTGAGAATATTGCCAGCACGCACTAACTTACAGGTTACAGAATACTTCAGACTATCTCGATCTTATGTTTATCACAAGACGACAGTATTCTCCAAAATAAGGCGAGTACCTACGTACATGGTGGACAGAAAGAAAATGCATCCACATGGCAGTTTTATCAATTCGACGCTATCACTTATGCGATTTTGTTCGTTAACAAGCTACAAATAAACGGATGATAAATAGGTTAGAGGAGACAAAATTGTGAAGTTGTTTTCGCAATTAAGGTCAGTGATGTCTTCACCTGACTAGACAGGAACAATGGATGTCCTATGGTCTAGCGTGTCAAAATCTTTCCATAAATCCTGGGATACACATTCAGATCAAATGTTAAACACGAATGCAACGAGAGTGGAAAGCTGACACAATAATCACTAAAAGATATCACGTGTCGACAGAAAAACAACACGGCCATCACTTCTTTTAACAAAATAGGTATTGTCCGCAAAACATCGACATACATTTGACGGAACAAAGGATCACAAACCATTAGGCATATGACTGGAAGGCGCTATTCGAACATATTGTACAGAAGATGAAATCCGTGTAAACGTTCACAAAATATTTACGATAAAAGCGTTTGAAAAACGATGAATTCCTTCAAGACTTTGAGAAAAACAGATAGAACACGAAAACCGATAGATGCATTAGATACGAACATTTCTTATTGACTCGTCAGCACCAAATTTACAATAGCAAGAATGGATTTTTCACAACAAACAAGTGAAGTGGTGGAAGCAGTGTTTGATGATAAGACAACACAGTTGGCCAGTAAGTTCTGAGGACTACACAAATGATGTAGAACTTCGCGAACGGTAGCGGCTACCCATATATCAATTCGTGACGTTTGAAAAAGACCAACTGATTCGAAGTGATGATTGGCTGGGTGTTTCATTAATCAGTAACCACACAGTCGACAAGTGCTACTTGGTGGACATTTGGAAGGACACCTGGATGATGTTAAGAGGCCATACATGGACGGACAACTACAGTCATATGTGATACTTCACATCAGCGGTACCTAACAAACTGTTGATGTGTTTTTTGTGGGAGATTCTACGCCGCAGGTTGGAAGTGTTCAAAACGAATCCGAACTACCCAGAAGTGATGAATATGGCATCATCATGTATAATATTCGAAGATGAAGGTGGAAGTAAAAGGATCGGTACCGAAAGAGGTCAGTGAAAGTTAGAAAGAGCAAAGCCACTTGCTGTAACTCCTACTCTGTCTACACTAGGTGCATTTCCAGGAATGGCACGAATCGCGGCCAACAGAATTTCTGACGCCGAAAAGCATGGCAAACCTCATTGTTGTTTTTAAACGGTGGCAAAAAAACACAATCAGATATCTCTTGAGGGTTACGCAGCATAACGCTCGGTTTGTACGGCTGTGGGTCAGTGTGTTCTGAACGGATCCACCCACTGAGACTGAGATCCGCAATTGCATTGCGGCTCTCGAACATAATAAGGCTCCTACTCCAGATGACCTCGTGTCGGCACTTTTCAAAGAAGGGGGAGAGGCGTTAGTAGGAGCTTTGACTCATTTATTTCAACTTGTGTGGACCACGGAAACTATCCCCTCGAGTTGGGGTCACGCGACAATAGTTCCTATATTCAAGAAAGGTATAAGGGGCTCTTGTGAAAACCACAGAGGAATTGGTTTGACCCCAGTCATTTCTAGGGTTCTAGCATCAATCATACTTCGTCGACTCACTGCAGCTCGAGAAGTAAACATTAGGGAAGAACAGGCAGGATTTCGTCCCAGGCGGGGATGTGTAGATCACATTTCCACTCTTCGTCAAATTTTGGAGCAGCGTCATGTGTACTGCCGGCCAACAATTATTGTGTTTCTCCACTATAAAGGTGCGTTCGATTCAGCGGATCGATCTACACTTTTAGAGTCGCTCAAACGCAGAGGCGTGCCGACTAAGTACGTGAACATACTGTCGGCACTCTATTCCCATACCTCAGCTCAGGTTAGGGTTTACGGTGAACTGTCTGACAGTTTCAGCACCATGAGTGGCGTACGTCAAGGCTGTCCGCTGTCACCATTTTTGTTTAATTTCGTCATAGACGAAATAATGGAGGATTGTCT
>QNGE01000875.1:26046-40916 GCA_008508345.1 Paragonimus westermani
ATTTTCAGTAGTTAGGTCCCTTCCCGTCCCCTTTTTTTCCTTCTCTCTTCTTACATAGGGTTTGTTGTTTCTTCATGATTGTGTGGCAGTTAAGCATTAGTGTGAACCACTGATGTATTGCTGTCTATGATGATGCTGATATAATGTTATGAAGTTCATGCATGCAATGGACGCACTCCATTGTGCCAAAGCAGTGGTGAGAAAGAAGTTATACGGAGAAATGTTGAAAACGATCCACTTAAGTTTGACAGTTCTCACCTATAAAAACCTAATGAATCCTCCATTTGTCAAGCCCCTGACGTATGGAACAACTTAGGATATGGCAAATTCGATGTCTTTTTATGACGTGGCATCACGACTGAAAAAACAACAGTATTTTGTTTTATCCATTTTTTGTCATGTTCTTTATTCACTCTCAGACTAGTCAGACTACGAATTGAGAACGCCGCTTGGTGCCAGCGCCAACCACTGACCAGTACC
Source organism: Paragonimus westermani (assembly GCA_008508345.1). Taxonomy (NCBI): domain Eukaryota; kingdom Metazoa; phylum Platyhelminthes; class Trematoda; order Plagiorchiida; family Troglotrematidae; genus Paragonimus; species Paragonimus westermani. The sequence goes on from QNGE01000875.1 coordinate 26,527, forward strand.
TACTTTCATAGTACTGATTCAAATCTATAAGTGGACGGTCACTGGTAACTGCCTACTGTCATCAACTTGAAGTCATTTGTGTATCGCTTAAGCAGGAGATTGTATTTCGGATGCTGTTCCCAGAGCTATTGATATTGCCCAGTTGTGAATATTACAAATACGTTTTGACGGATCATAAGCTACCAGCTTTGCCATGTTCATTTCGATCTCTAGCTGCTAATCGATCGGAGCACATTTAAGACTGTTAAGGAAGTTTGTCAAACTGAACGAATAGCGACTCATGGAACAAAATGTGTTGGGTTTACATTGAAGGGTTCTTATAATGCATAGACGGGAATTCTAAAAGTTTGTGAACAGTGCCAAGCCTGTTTGTATGAATAGGGTGCTGTGAGAAAAATTCCAGCAGCACGGCTATTTCCGGCATCTACTTACTTTCCGTTCAAGTGAAGGTCAGACTACCTCAACAGACTCGAATCACCTGTTGTGTAGCAGTATAGAAGCCCTCCAACTTTACATGCAACTGTTACTCTTCTGAAATACTTTAGTTTCTCCAAAGTCGTTCGACTTTGTTTAAAACGTTCTGAAAAGCTGGCCAAGGACAGTTCATCAGTGCAATGATGCAAGCGTTCAAACCGATAGCTCGGTCAGATAATCCGGGGTCTTGAATACTAAGCTAACTTCAGTCTGCTCTTGACTTTTTGAGCATTGGCCAGTTTATCTTGACCTCCGTTTAACCCGTGATAAGTTGCCTGATTTATCGTTTAAACAGAACTGTAATTTTCTTTCTTCCATTTCGGGATTAAACTGTAGATTTTTAACTCTATGATCTAAGAAAGGCGTCTCACTCTGTCCTTGTGTAGACCCATGTGAATACAAGTATAAATTATACTCTGGTCACTACCAACTATGCATGACGTTTATTGAGAACACTGAGATCATCTAAAGTTGATTAATTAGTTCATTAAATGAGGATCGCTCAAGACTATCATGCCCCAACTTTTCAAGGTCAATGCAACCAGGACAAACTTCATCACAGGTAAATATTGGGGGCAGGGTTGATCTTCTAATAACGGTACATCACTTATAACTGATTGCAGGTGTCACGTTCGTCAGCCTTTCCGCAAGGGAGCACTGTAACTATTCTTAGTCGACATCGTCGGTTGCGCAAAATCTGGATTGCGACTCCATTAATCAGAATGTTATATAACAGGTTTAACACTTTCTGGGACTTCAACCTGGAGAGCAGTCCTAGTCGTGGGGTCATTCAATAGACTTGACAGGAGAACTACTGCGTCTTTTTTTGGGGCGATGTGGTAAGTTGAACATCATTTGCAAACGAACGTGGCAGAGTGTTTGCACATGATGCTTCGGTCGAGTTTAACATGAGGTTAATAACGTAGAGGTCAACGCGGTTTCCTCATGAAACCATGACAGGAGTTCGAGTCGGAGGCATGATTAGGGTGTGCAATACTGACGAGCTCTAGCAGAGCGAAACTCAAGTACAGTGCTTCGTTTGGAATGTGACTGGCTGAACTTTCTATGGGAATGTGACTACTGAGTTCACTTGGGAGTGGTGTTCAACGTCGAGAAATATATCATTATATGGAGAAACATGCATGACCGCAGTTTTCGTGAAGCACTGTAACATTGTTTTCGAGTGTAAACTTCTGTTTTCTCAATCGTGTATGACAGATTTATTCGGAAAAAGGACGTCAACATGCTCCGTGATTGCGCACAATCGCCGTAAGTGAGTAACTAAATTGCTAGACCAATGCCGAACTGAATCACTAGTCTGTTTACGGTGAGAACGCGACAGTATTGACAATATTCAGATGTGATAAACCATTCTTGCTTAATACATACTTTCAATGTTTGTTTGTTCTGGACACATCCCATTACTACTACTGCCACCTGTACTGCCGACAACTTTCACACCGGTAATCATGTGGATTCCGTTCTACCTTAATTATTCGTAAATTGATTCACGTAATGCCGGTTGTGAACATGCCAAAAAGCAGACGCAGAGTCCATACAGTAGTGTAGTTTCGCCTTGCCTGAGGTACCTTTTTGATTCGACTGTCCAATCTGGTATGAATTTCCGAATAGCTTAGCTTCCACACCAAGTCGACAATTCCACTATAGACAGTTTCATTTCCAATATGATTTGTGCTTGTTTGCTTGCTTGTCTGTCTGTCTTTTTACGTCATGTAGTTAACGGAAGAGGCAGTTCGCACATGCTTGGCATCAAGTCTTACTAGAGCGCCACGATGACGTCAAACAAACGAATGCGTATGTAATAGAAATTGTGCACACTGGCCTGTGACATCGTGCATACGCAAACGCGTGCGTTCCTCGAGTGTCACAGAATATCGGCCCTTACGTTATTCAGTTTGTTTAGCCTTCGACTCTGATAACTGCAGACGTCATAAATTCGAGACTTGGGTAGATACGTCGGTCCGTTGATTTTGTATTACCAGTCCTCTTTGTGCACATGCCTCTGTGTGCTGACGTGTTTAGGTATGGTCTCAAGTTGTGTCTAGTTAAGAAGGCCGAGAAAATTTGGCATAATAACATTCAGCGATTCACCTGTCTGTATTTAACGGAGGTAGACGCTTACATTCTGGATACTACTGAGCCTGAAGCAAACAATACCATGAGCTAAACATTTCGCTTACTTTTAGAAACAAATTTGAAAAACGGGACAAGATCAGTTACTAGTACTGATTACACATGCGTGTAAACACTTCAGTTTGTGATCCCGGAAACACGTAATGACACAGTTATTCACCCTGTCTACAGCATATTATCCCAAGTTAATTGGTTACTCAAACATCAAGGTTGTGCTACAAGTCCTGTATACTGTAACACGCAGCCGAGCGTGCACGAATTGAATTTGAATTGTGTAACGGGGCGTGCTACTGTGTTGTTGGTGTCTAGTTAGTTTGCGTTTGTGTAAGTCATTGTGCATGGCTTACTGGGCCTTCGGCTCATGTTTATTCGTGGCGTTTCCCTTTTCAGGACTGCTGTTCGAACCCTTATTTTGGAACAACGCTGTCCCCTAGTGAGTCAAATTTGCCCGAAAAGTTGCCCGTGCTGTTCAAAGTATTTTCCACTTCGTAGAAATGTTCCAGTTTTGAATAACAATGCTTATACATCGATTTTTGCACACAAATTATTCAGCTACCTTGTAGCATAACACAGTTTGTGTACACCAGTCTGTTCCGATGTTTGTACACGCAATCTCTTGAGTATAACGTAAGGACCTTTCACTCGAGTGCTCAGCTCCGTCATACCAAGCATCTGGTGACAGTTGCGATCTGGCGCAACTTTAAAACAACCGTACTTCAAAGCTACTGGTGAGCTGAAGTGTTACTGTGTTCATCAAGAATATCTATGCACATCTTCTCGCAGTTCAAACCCTGACTTTCCCGACCTCAGGGACTTTTGCGCAGCATCTGTTAATTTTGATATCAGTGCTAACCGAGCGAGAAAAAATTATCCCTAATGAGGTTACTGAGTGACTCATACTTAGCAGCTTCAGGTGTTTGATACAAAACACGCCTTCAGCATACCATTGACTCGGCGGGGTATCAGTATGACAGTCAAGAACTAACTCCAAGACGAAGCCAGAGAAAAATATCGATTAGTTATGGAAGTTATCTCAACGCGGCTTCAGATGTCCCTTCGGACAAATGTTAAGTAGGGCGTCAAGCAGGCAAATGCTTTCATAAATTGGTGTGTTGAGTCATTTATGTGAGGTTATATTATCTAAACGCGGCTGATCCCAGAGAACGCTAAAGACGTGTAACACACAGTGTCGGGGATTTGAACTCATATTATGAATATGAGTGTTTTGTGGCAACTTAACTATTATTTTGTCTGTTCTTCACAACGCCCACGTTAGTGGGCGATGAACTGGCTATCAAGGTTTATTCGTGTTACATGCAGCAAGTGACGTTGAGGACGTGAAACCGCCCGTATGCTAGTGTGAGGGGTTTAATTGGGAAGTCGGATATGTGTACTTGTGAGCGTCCGAGGAACAGACTTCAGTTGGCCATGTGGTAAGAAGATAGAAACCCACGTTCGACGTGCACTAGATTCGGCTGCTGCATCGGACTGCTATAGCCCGGTATGATGTTCTTCTTCACTCCTTCGTGCACTGGATGCATGCTGTGGTTCGCGAAACGTTACTGGTGTGACTCTTGTGCTAGACTGCCGGCAGGTTCTGCGAATGGCTTGTTTCTCTTGCGTGCTCGAGCTGGGTTAGTAAGCCCCGAGTTAGCAAAGGTACGTGCAATCAGTTTAAGCCAATCCTTCCAGATAAGCATGTTTGATATCTCTGACAATATTCTCTTCAAAGTGACTTTTCCTTAAAGTTGTTCTCATCTGTAACGATGTTATCTTCTACAGACATGAATTACCAGATTACTGCTGAATAGAGCTACTGCGTAAAGTACAACCGCTTTTGTCAGCCACATTCTTTTGCAGCACCCAAGCAATTAAACTAGCGGATGTTGGGCTCAAATGTTCAACTTATGATGAATTTAGTCTGCCAAGCTTACCGTCTTTGATTGTATAATTTGAAAACTTAGTTTTTGACGGCGATCAATCAGTTTGGTTTCTTAATATCCAGTGTTCCCTATGAATTTCACAACAAATCTGGCATTTTGTTTTTGGTATTCAGTAAATGTGAGTAAACTGCCACGACGGAACATTATGCCCCTGGTGTAAATAAGCAAACACAATGGATGCACTCAGGAGGATATACGGCCAAGTAGAGCACTTTCGGGTGCTTTCGCACGAAAGTTGTCATTAGATAGTGAACTGTATGGCTGGAACTCCACGTGTATGTGCCCAAATATACTTAGGCAACCATATATTGTGGTTAGGCAATGTGGGCCGATAGTTAATTTTGCCTAGCCGAATACATTCTGATTACCCATTAGAATAGAAAATGTCGTTTTTGTGCTGCTGTACGCATATGGGCTTAACACTTTCATGTGACTTCTGGACAGACTTACAACAGGTTAATTTTCACACGCGGATTATTCCCCCAGTACTTCGTTGGTGTATTCTTTGTATGTGGCATTGTGGAATACTTTATGCTGTTCCAACCTGTGTGCACCATCGGTTAATATCCTGATCACAGTCAGAGAATAGGTGTAGAAATTAAGATGAACATATTCGTGCACCTAACTAGGTTGGTACTAGGTTTGACTCTGATATATCAGTTACACCAATGAAAAACACTGCTATTTTTCATATTGTTTTGTTCACTCCCTTCCAATGGTGAGCCTTTTTGACTGTGAAGCTTGTCGTTCGCGAGAAACTAGCAATTACGTCTTTATATTGACTTTAATCTGAATAATTCGACTGACAACTTGTTGGCACATCTTACATGGTTCCGCCTACTTCAAGATTCTTTCCCGTTAATCATCTCTTTTTGACGCTGTCCCGGTTCCCCGCTCTACTGTGTACTTAGGTTTGAAAATTTCGCTTTGGATTTGCATCCTCTAAATCGATCCGCTTCAGCAAAATTTACTCAGCATTCTGACTGTGGAGTCCAGGAGCTGCAACGGATATCTCTATCACACGAAAATAGATAATCCACTGAAAGCAGAATACAACGGATCGATCTTTAATGGATGTCGCTGAACGACACACATTAGACAAATACACGAATAAATCATGTATGATCCTGTCGAAATAGCGTAACAAGTTTTGAAACGGGGTCACGAAGGGTGAATTAGGGAGGTAGGCACCGTGTATCACAAGAACTTTCCATAAGCTAGTTTGTTTCTTCCTTGGTAAAGTTGTTTTTATTATCGGCTGATGTAAAGCTAGGAGCGAGGATACATAAAGACTGGCGGAGAATAAAACCCAGCACACACTGCGGTAGGGTTTTTACTGATGACGCGCTCGGTCAGTCTAGTTTTTCCATCGGGTAGCATGCATGGTTGGAGATAGAAATCCTTCTGTCCGCCTAAATCGGTGGTCTGGAAGTGTCCCGAGAAAGCCTAATTTGGTTGCAAATAACAGAGCATTTGTCGTTCTTGAGCAACTCTGTAAGCTGCCCTTGACGATTTTAAGTGTGTTGTTTACGGAACTCAGTGATACCGGATAAGTCACAGCTTTGTGGGGGTTTTAGGTGGAGAGGAGGTTCCTTTTGACATTGATCTTTCCAGTTCTTACTATCGGTAGTCGATAGTTTACCTTGCAGTTGAAGGGTACTTTATAAAGTTTTCAAGGCAGGGCGTCATTTATAATCGTGTGCACACTGTATGAAATGCTTCAACAGAGATACTAGCGCCACAGTGTTGGTACCGGCAAGCCGCGTTTATGAGTACGCAGCAGTAAACAATTTCGCAGGCCAGAGAGAGGATGTATAAGAGAGATTAACACGGACAGTATGCACAGTTATTCTCAACCCACAGTCCCCATAAAGACAGTAGGTCTACAACTACCGTTCATGAGAGACAGTGTGTCGAATGGTTAAACAACGCTTAAGTCCAGCTATTGTCCGCACGTTCTTTACCGCGGGGCCGGTGGTCGTGTACAGAACGGTCCGAATTCCCATGCCTTCGGTTAAACAACCGACACCTCAGTTCACCAAATCAAAAGTAATCTGTGAATACAAATGTGGATGCGGAGCATGCTATGTTGAAAGAACTGAGCTCCAGCTTAGAACCAGCGTTGCCGAACACTTACCGAAGTGGATTCAACAAACGGTCACACAATCAAGCAACTTGACACCAAACACCCGCAAGGAGGAGGTGTCATCGATGGTCAAGCATCACGTGGCGACGCAGCACGTGAGTGAGTCATCCAAGTCATTTCTTGTTCGGTTTTGAACTAGAAACAAAAGTTTTCTACGATATGCAGTCAGACATCATCATCCCATTTTGTGCTCACGAAAAGCTGTTCTTGACGTTGGTGCTGCTGTGGTAGCCACGGAACTGGTTTTGAATTTTGAACTTATTTTTACTGTTTTGTGGTTTGGAATTTTGCATAATTTAACTCATCTGTGGTATACACGAGTAAAAATGTAGCGTAATCTGCTCCAGCATAAATCATGTCAGGCTTTGTCTGCTCTATTCAAGTCTATGGTAGTCACAACAGGTGGTGTTGTGATAATCCCAAAAATGAAAATCTCCAGGCCACTTGTCCTAGAGCGCTGAGACGTTCTGACATTCGTCAAGTGTTTCGAAGACGTGACCAAAGTGATTCTTATCGGAATCGTAGGTTAGAAATTGTCTGTCCTGCGAAGGTTGCTGAAGCGCAAACCGAAGGCGTTGAACGAAACATAGTGATGCTGTGTAGATCGGAGTTGGCTGCTGTAAAGGAAGCGCCTGTGACTGACTTCAGCTTTATGACCGACTAACGGGATGCGATTCAAAGCGGCCGAATTAGGCGAAAGATGGAGCACTTAGCGTCCGCTATCACTCTGCGAGAGTCAGAAGCCATTGTATCAAATGAAGTGGATCAAGGTTACAGGCAAAGTGGTTCCGTCGACACTCCCGTAAAAATCACACCCAGTCTTCTCAAGATTGCTCTACAACGCATTACAATGAGGAAGTTCTAACTGTAATCGTCCACAATTTAATGTGGCCCAACCATTGTTTATCTGTGTGTAGAGTTCTTCTTATTCTTGTTATTTAATGATGCCACACTTTTGTACAACAACGTTTCTGAATCACTTGCAAGCTGTTAAAACTGATTGCAATATAATACAAAATTTTTGCACACCAGTCTGTTGTTCTGCTTGTTTCGCAGTCGCCTGAAGATATTGCACGGATGTTTTACCCAGTTTTCTAGCTCCATCATATTACGGCCACCTTCTCAATTCCGATCCCGTTTCAGCAATCCACAGTAACTATGCGGTGTCCCTATTTTCAGGATGCTAATAATTAGGAATTTTGTGGTGGTCATCTTGAAAACTTGTGGACACCTTCTGTGAACCAAACTTTTTGATTAACGTAACTTGTTTGAACTCTGCAGCCTTCTCGTGATATTCGCTAATTTTTCTCTCATTGATAGCCTAGTGAGGTACGCTTTCAATTTCGTAGGCTATTCAGTAGCTTGTTCTTGACCGCTATACATACGGAGGTTGATTTGTACGAATTGTGACCCTCCGTCACCCACCCAAATGCGTCTGTAGCTGATAAGCGAGCGCGGCATAAAATGAATAGATTTTAACTTCTCTTTCAATAATAAAGTTGCCCTTTCTCTTGAACTGTTCCATGTAAATACGGACATTTAGGACATCTAATCATCAGCTTGGAACGGTTTTATTTTCCACAACCTGTCATCAGTATGACTGATGAGCTTTCTAGTAGGTAAACTGAATTCTAAGGGAAACTTATGTGGGACATCTTGTTACTAACTTAGCTTGCTATGGAAGAATGTATTCTGAAAATCATAACAGAAGGTGGGGAAGGTGCTTCAGGCGATTTACACAGATCTGAAGTGATGTAAACCTAGAATGTTCCACCAACTACGTTCATTATGAAACTCACAGCTTTAATCACAATCATCGTCAGCGTGATAATTGGCTGAAACTATGACTAATAGACAATGTTCAGTCAGAAGTTACGTGTTCCAAGCAGAAACACACTGCCAGATTCTCCTGTGACACCGCTGGCCGGCAATGATTGCAAAGGTGTGCTGGATGCACATCATCACAAAACATTGTCGAGTTTCTAGTAAGTTCGACCATCCAGTCCAGTCTGCCTGAAGATAACCTACAATTGGTAGTTCATTTCTCGAAGTGTGTGGTAGCAGTATTTTATTCGGACAACACTTGTGAAGAAAGATGGACAAGAACATTAGTTGAGATCTAATCAAATGTTACTCAAAAGCCTTTCGAATTGAGTCAACCTGTATAAACCAAATGAACTTTCAGATAGAGTTGAAAGTTTTTAAACTGTAGGCGTTAGGTGAAGTTACTTTTTTTATGGACAAAATTAATATTCCGCCAATTTGCTTTGCCTTCCACTTGTCTCACTAATCCGGATGTTATCTAGGTAGACATTCCGTATTTTGCCAAACTGTTCTACGTATTCTAATGTGACTCGAAATTGGTCGGTTGAGGTCGGCCGCATAGTTTAGTGATAATTTTAAGTAACCTTTATTAAGACGGAAGTAAAGTCGAATGTTGACTATTCATGCAACTAGCTCAGGTGATAGTCATTTCTATCAGTTTACTGCTGTCCCGTCATCGTTTAAGGATACTATGCTTGAACATTTTGTCATTTCCTGGGTTATTTACTGCTTCAAAATCTATCTATGCTTCAATTTTCATTATATGATGTGGCACTTCATTAAGAGTTCGTTCGGTTGAGCAGGGTCGGTCGTCATTTTTGCGTTAGACGGTCACGGAGCACGTAACGCCCAATGGTAACGATGACTGGCAAACGGTCAACAGTTTAACCTGGGCGAATCAGAACACAGAATCGTCTATACTTTAAAGCTAGGCCAAACTACGGTAAGGAAATGCCTACGGATTAAACAGAGACGTGTCAGGTAAAGATGGAAGTGAACGGAAGATAACTGGAGCTTACCGAGTTTAGCTAATGAGGACCCGTTCATAAATGCTACACCGATGTCTAAATTACACGCTTTCCTGAGACATTCTGAACAGCGGTCAGAAAGGTTTGCACTGCTGGAATGCGCATCAGGCTGCTGTGTCGTATTTCGGTGTCAACGGGATTTTGTGTACAATGGCGAATGTCGTGGAAACCACCCTTGGCTTTTCAAGCGATGAGTCGGAGTGGCCTGGACTGGCGCACGAAGTTCGCGTACGAAATGGTCGTACAGTAAATATTTTGCGGGGTTCTGGCGACAGATTAAGCCATCAGAACTGCCCGATTATTAACGACTGAACAAGTTACCTGAACCATTTAACAAAGATGTCTTGACAAGAGTCGTTATTAAAAGAAATTCTCCTTAACAGTATGTATCATCACCAAGCCTGGTTTTATGTTAAGTTTGCTCCAGCGACTGATGGGGTCCGTTCTTTCCACTCATCCTTCTTGCACCACAGTTTCATGCTTCTTGTTCAATGAATGCTGAAATTTACATCACCTGCTTTGTGCACTCCTATCCGAGAGATATCACTAACCTCCAGCTGGCTAACAACCACACCACTTTTCTTCCGTTTGCTTCGCACTTCACCGTCTTGGTCGTTGGATGTCGGTTCCATGCAATCATTTTGATATGTCTACTTATGCGGACAGTCGCTATCTTCATTTCAGATGCCTTGGTTAAACAGCTACGGAGTTTCCTGAGATCTTTTGATCGTCAGCTGTCGATTGATTAAATCATTCCTGTTATGCAAAAAATGCGAATTAATAAAACCTATTGATGAGTCTGTCACTGAACGAGGACAGGTCGAATATGTAGGCAATTTTTAACTAGGTTTTCGTAAGTGTTTGTTTCAGAGCACGTAACTACGTTGGTGGTAATGTGGAAGTGCAAACTGAAGGAACACTTGTAAAAAAGAGTTACCGAATGGGCCTTAATCAGATATTTGTGTTGTTTGTGGACAACACGGAGTTGGATTAGTTGACCTGGACACCTATCACTGTGGATTGCAGATTTAGCTCCTAAGCAAAACTTTCAGCTAGCTTGATAAAAAAGGGAAGCAGTTGACTTGGGTCTTGTTTCTGTAAGAGACCAACAACTGTGTATGACTTTGCCGTGGCCGGTTATTGAACAACGTTCTACTATCTCGACGTCTGCGACCAACTGTGAATGATGCTGAATCTGTATGAAAATCAAAATCCCCTAATACCCATCAGTTACCGAAATACCGTTCGATATGTTATTGATATACGCGATTTCAACTTGGTGAGAAGTGTTAGTCAAGAAATCATCAATTGGACCCACTTCACATCCGGTTACGTTAGCTACCATTGGCAAGTCTAGCGGAGTAGAACAGTAATCCAGAAAAACATCCACCGTACGATGACGCAGTTAAAAGTTTGTGTCTGGCCATATTGAAGACGTCATTCACCCATACTCAAACTTGACACGTGATTAGGAACGGCATCCACTTTTATGCTGTATGGGCTGAGGTAACATAGTCTGATCGACCAGTCATTGCCTTGGCTTATTTTATACAATTTCTTTTCTCTTAGTCACACTTCAATTGAGCTTACGCGCGCGTTTCAAGCTGAGGACGAGTAAATGTGGGAAACAAAACTCAACTACTCGATTGCGTAGGTTTTGTGATATTTACGATGACTGTTGTGCTCTGTCCACCACAATTCCTCTCCAGACAGGATAGTAACAAAGTGAAACTAGATAGTGAGGTATAAAGGCGAGTTGAACCAGTGTTTATTTTATCGGTTTTTTAAATACTGCCATACTGTGGTCAAGTTGAATGAGTCTGAGTAATGAAGGGTAAATTTTTGATAAGGATTTTAGGCGTTAGGCGGGACAGCGAAATGTGTTGTGCGAATGTGGCTACTAAATAGTCTAACCGTGAAAATGGTATGAGAATAGACTTTACTTTAGAGGAGTATCGCACACCAAAAGACTAATATCTCTATTAATTCCAGGCTAATGTGAACAACATCAACGACGTAAATGTATTCACGGATGTGTCCATTTTCGTTTAACAATTTGTGTCCTTCGTCGATTGCCAGACAGTTAGCTCAGACCGGACAGAACCGACGTGGTTTCACAGTTCCATGTAATCACAACATAATCACAGCTGCACAAATTTATTGAGGTCTTTTCAATTACTCATCATAGCCCTTAGTTGTGTGCTCAAAGGGACATAACAAGTGGTTTCCTTAACCAGGGTCAGGGTAGCATTAGAGGGTCACGGGTGATTATTCACTTGTTTTTGGTTAATCGTTGGAATATTTAATTTTCCAACTGTCACACTATTGCTATTAAAAAGAATATGTGGGATGATTTAGTCCCGTGAACTTCGTACTCTCTCTTACACAGTTACAGAGTCCCAGGCATTCCGTCTGGTTGAGCAACTACGCCAATGCGGTCGGGAACCGACTGAACATCAAAAGTCTTCAATATCAACTTCAAGTTCTCCGTTGTCGTTTGATCTGTAGAATCTCTGCTATCACTTTTTCGACGAATCTGATAGCATGGCGTATCCACATCAATCGGTCCACCTGTACCCTATAGAGTACAAGACCACATTGCCTTTGGATACTTTCTAATAACCAAGTCGATTGACTGTGGCTGCAGCTGTGCACGTGGTCCATTTTGTCACGTGTTAAACGCTTCGGTTATTGAGTCCACGCTTCCCGTTGTTGCTGTATTGTGGTGCTTTTAAGCCGTTGCGTTGTCTTCTGTAGCCGTATGACATACAACGCTATTTTCGGTCTGTAACCGAACATGCAACCCGTCGGCGATTCCTTCTCTGCAACCTCTGAATCGGAGGCTAAGCTGCATAATACTCCGAATATTCTGTTTTTGTTTCTCCGCCTTAGTCCTTGGGGACAGCTTGTTTGATGTTGTTAACAAAACGCTTCATAGGATCGTCAATTTGGGAATGGGGGTTACGGTTAACTTTTTAACTGGATAGACTATTAGAACTAATTCGAGACACTCAGCGGCTGCGTCGAGTACAACCAAATATGTTTATCAGTCGGTAGGTACCACCAAGTTCAAAAATAGACAGTGCATTGAATTCTGCAACACTGACCAAAGCTGTGATGCATACGTAGTTGGCGATTTGGCAACTGGTAGACAGCTGTGGCAAATTCCAATGCAGCATCCGTTTAGGAGCGGCAAAGGTAACTTTATGTCATAGTTTTCACTCGGTTGATCTTTGAGTGATTAATGTGAAACCATCTGACTAGGCGCTCCCGAAGTTTCTGTGAGTTTACCACCCAATTCACAAACATGAATCAAAAGTTCATGACTGAAAGCAATTATCGGTAGCAGGGGCGTCATAAATCACCATCCTACCTAGTTCATCATCACTTGCTGAACATTTTGGTTTGCTTCCTTGGGTTTTGGACCATTTCGGCTGTTGCGGGCAATGCACGGATGGCTTTTGGTAAATTGCACCTAACTTCCGATTTGGCACTGATATCGCCAATTGTTTGTCTTTTGACTGTGAAACTCAGTAGCTAACTAAACGAAATAGGAACTAAGTTTGCTGTTGATTGGTGTTACAGCTTAGCGCCCTATTTGAGATATATTGTAATCAACCTCAGTAATTGATTTGTTGTATAGCCGGAGATATGTTCTTTGCTCAAAAATTGCGAGTAATGACTAGTGTTAAGTCAACAAGGCGAAATGCTGCTCCATAAGCATGGTAAGAAAGTTGTTTACTGGTACGATGGTTGCCAAAGTTTCTCACGAGTTTGGATTATGTTTCTTCCCAGCAGGAATGGGTGATCCGGCCAGGTGCATGATGGCTCTGTGAGAGCCATCCGGAAATATATGATGGATTACGGCGCGAATGGTGTTGTTGGAAGCGTCTGATGCGACCACTATTGTCGGCGGTGAATCATCAGCAGAGCGGTAGGAGATCTGAGGTGCGCATCGAATCAACTTGATAAACAGAATTTCGAGGACCTGTTTAGAACTTTTCATAAGCAGGCGACTGATAAGAATCTCGATCTTGTAAGGCGTAGTTAGAAAAGTACGATAGTGGCCTACCAACCCGAACGAAGAACGTGAAGTAAAAGGGTGGGACAGAGATGTCTGTGGAACTGTCAGCACCATTGTGTATGATCACGACCTCATGCCAAACAACCGACGAACCAGTTTGACAACCGTAGTGACGACGTACGCCCGGGTCTCAAGGTACCTGAATTAAATCGTTTTTTCAAAAACGAACACCAGGACCGGTTTACCATCTTTCGTCGGATTACTTCTGAAACACGTGGATGGTGCAAACGGTTATCCTATAAATAGGAGGGGGGATATGCTGTTTGAAATTAGATTCCACTCACACTCGATCGTACATTTCGCAATCAACTAAGTGGGCTGAACGGACTACCAATTTGAATGTAAAAGTTGCGATCAAGTGTGGGTAGTGTTCAGTACGAGATTTTCATGGTATAAGAGGATACTTATTATTCCGAATGATGCAGTCATATCGGAGGGAATTAGATGACGATTATTCTTTGCCCGTGGGTGTGAGTGATCAAGAATGGACATGACTAAGTTTGGTTGGATTTGCCAAACGGTAAGCATCGAACAGCAAAGTTAACTGTTAAGCTGTAAGATAACCGCACCACGACGGCGTCGTGTTTAACATGTTATTGATAAACAGATGGGGAATAACACAACGTTTCGAGCAAGTTGTAATACTCTACGTTTCAACCACCTCGGGTGGCCTTCCTCAGGAGGAAGGCCACCCGAGGTGGTTGAAACGTAGAGTATTACAACTTGCTCGAAACGTT